>JBBGZY010001638.1:1932500-1947500 GCA_037952925.1 Lithobates clamitans
AGTCCTGCCTATCAGTGCCCATCAGTGCCGTCTATCAGTGCCGCCTATTAGTGCCCATCAGTGCTCACCAGTGATGCCAATCAGTGCCCACCAGTGCTTTTTTATTTAATGAAACAAAACAAAAAACTAACAAAACTAAGAAAAAGCAAGAAAAAAAAAACATTAAAAAAAAATAGCAAAAATTAATAGTTACAGGAAGAAATTAAATAAAAAAATAGGAACAACTTTTGTAACAATTTTTCTTTAATCTCTTTATTCTTTGTATCTTTTTAGTTCATGAAAACAAAAAACAAAAACAAAGAACAAACAAGACAAACTTGAACAAAGCAAAAAGTAACAATAAAAAAAATATAAAAAATGAATAGTTACAGGAAGAAAAAAAAATAGGAACAACTTTTAATAAAATAAAAAATATAAAAATAAAATATAGGACAACGTTTATAAATAATGATATATGACTTAGGCATTCCCATGATAATTGGGTTCTAGGCAGTGAAGGGTTTAAGCTCCTCCCAGGGATTCCCCCTCCCCCCCCGTGCACACTAAGCTTCTATATAGTCCATCCGTCTCTTCCGGGTTCAGCTGCTGCAGAGAACGTGGGCTGGGCAGCCTTATCCAATCACGAGTGAGATTCTCTGGTCCTGTCACACACCGACCAATCCGCAGGGAAGTGAGAAGCGCCCAGTCAGAAGCAGCGTGGCTTTTGCGGACGTCTATTGGCTGATCGGGCTCAGCAAGGTTAGTGTGTGTCAGGCTGCAGTGTTTGGTGTCGCTGCGCAGCCTCCCCTGGAGTGGATGTGAGTTGTGTGTGGTGGTGTCATGGGTGACAGTTTGGGGTGGGGTGGAGTGTAGAGGGGGGGGGGGGGGGTGCATGCTGTGCCCTGATCCCTGACACACACACAGTGCAGCATGGGGCACCTGCATGGGATGGAGATAGTTGCTGTGTTTACCTAAAGAGAACCTGTCACCTGTGTGCAGGGAGAGGGGAATGCTCAGCCCCAGGCTCCTCCAATCAGCTGCTGTTCTCTTATATCTAAGACTGATAACAGATCCTCTGCAAAGAGCACCTGTCACCTTCCACATGTTGGGGGGTCATCAAGCATCGGTGATCAGGGGGTGTCAGTGTGGGATGAGGCATTTGGTAAGTTGTGCCTCATTGGTGTCACTGAAAGGTGATCATTATAGATGTGTAGACTGTGTTATGTTGCGGTGAAGTCACTGTGTCCCTATAGATCCATAGTCTTTGTCATATCATATGATTGTCACTATTTCCTATGAATGGATACATTGTATCAAGTTGCAGTGATGTCACTGTGTTCATATTGATGGATAGGCCATGTCATGATGATGTCACCATGTCCTTATCGATGGATAGGCTGTGTGATGTCATTATGTGTTTATAGGCGGGGATATGTCACAGTGATGTCACTATGTTCTTATAGATGGATAGGCTGTGTTATGTTGTGGTGATGTCACCATGTCCTTGTAGGCTGTGATTAGGGATGAGCAGAACACCCCCCTGTTCGGTTCGCACCAGAACATGCAAAAAATTTGTGCAAACACCGTTAAAGTCTATGGGACACGAACATGAATAATCAAAAGTGCTAATTTTAAAGGCTTATATGCAAGTTATTGTCATAAAAAGTATTTGGGGACCCGGGTCCTGCCCCAGGGGACATGGATCAATGCAAAAAAAAAGTTTTAAAAACGGCCGTTTTTTCGGGAGCAGTGATTTTAATAATGCTTAAAGTGAAACAATAAAAGTGTAATATTCCTGTAAAGGGGCGCATGTTTCCCGTGTTTAGAACAGTCTGACAGCAAAATGACATTTCAAAGGAAAAAAAGTCATTTAAAACTACTCGCGGCTATTAATGAATTGCTGGTCCGACAATACGCATAAAAGTTCATTGATAAAAACGGCATGGGAATTCCCCACAGGGGAACCCCGAACCAAAAAAAAAAATGACGTGGGGGTCCCCCTAAATTCCATACCAGGCCCTTCAGGTCTGGTATGGATATTAAGGGGAACCCCGGACAAAATTAAAAAAAAAAAAATGGCGCGGGGTCCCCCTCAAAATCTATACCAGACCCTTTAGGTCTGGTATGGATTTTAAGGGAAACCCCGCGCCAAAATTAAAAAAAAAATGGCGTGGGGTCCCCTCAAAAATCCATACCAGACCCTTATCCCCGCAGGAAAAGAGGGGGGGACAAGAGAGCGCCCCCCCTCCTGAACCGTACCAGGCCACATGCCCTCAACATTGGGAGGGTGCTTTGGGGTAGCCCCCCCCAAAACCCCTTGTCCCCATGTTGATGAGGACAAGGGCCTCATCCCCACAACCCTGGCCGGTGGTTGTGGGGGTCTGCGGGCGGGGGGCTTATCGAAATCTGGAAGCACCCTTTAACAAGGGGACCCCCAGATCCCAGCCCTCCCCCCTGTGTGAAATGGTAAGGGGGTACAAAAATATCCCTACCATTTCACATAATAACTTTTAAAAATGACAAGAGACAGTTTTTGACAATTCCTTTATTTAAATGCTTCTTCTGTCTTCTATCTTCCTTCGGTTTCTTCCTCCATCTTCTTCGACTCGAACTCGAAGCTCATCTCTAGCTGTGATAGGTTGTGGTGATGTGGTGATGTCACAATGACCTTATAGATAGGCTGTGTTTTTATATCATGGTGACGTCACCATGTCCTTATAGATGGATAGGCTGAGATATGTTGCAGTGAAGCAAAATATTAACTAGTTCAGGACTAAGGATGAGCTCAGGCGTGTTCGCAACTCACACATGCAGAGCCCGCCAGGAAGTCGGCACTGCACAGCGCTAATCACAGGCAGTGAGACATTTCTCAATCTCTGCAGCCGCGGATCAGGAAAAGTCTCACTGCCTGCGATTAGCGCTGCGCAGTGCCGACTTCCTGGCGGGCTCTGCACGTGCGGGTTGCGAGCACGCCTGAGCTCACCCTTATTCAGGACTAAGGCAGACCATACATGGTTCGAATTCCGAACAAATTTTCTTTCGAAAATCTTTTTAAAGAATTTTCTTTCGAATTTCGCACCATTAGTGGGCAAGGGCCGATTTTCGCGCGGCCATCAAATTTGAGCGATCGGATGTTGGAAATTGTTAAAAAAAACTAACGATTTTCTAATCAATGATGGGAGAATTATGTGAGAAATATAATTGAAAAAGGAATTCACATTAGTGGAAGAAAAAAAATTTCTACAGGTTGCCAGTTTTGAGTTACAGGGGAGGTCTAGGGCTAGAATTATTGCTTTCGCTCTAACAATCGCGGCGAAATCTCACATGTATGCGTTCGCTTCTGGGCACGAGCTCGGCGTGGCGGGGCGCTTTAAAATTGTTGTTTTTTTTTTGTTTTTTTATTCCTTTTTAAAAAAAAAATCTTGGGTCATTTTTATTCTTATTAGAAGTAATGTATACATCCCTTGTAATAGAAAAAAAAGCATGGCAGGACCTCTTAAATGTGAGATCTGGGGTCAAAAAGACCCCAGATCTTATATTTACACTTACCGCAAAAAAAAAAAAAAAATAAGTCCCCTTTAAGATCGTTGGACGGAAGTGACGTTTGGCGTCGCTTCTGTCATCCAATGGTATGGAGCCGAGCGGGGGGGCCATCTTTCCCTCACTCGGCATCCAGCCTCACAGGGGAAAGGACACAATCGTCTCCACCGCTACTGACGGCTCTGGTAAGCGGCGGAGATGACCGAAGCATGGCGGGGGGGGGTTTGCTCTCCTCTCTCCCCCTCACCCCCTCCTCCCTGCCTGTCAGCTCTGTGTTCTGTGTCTCTGTCTCTGCCCATCCCTGCCTCTATTAGGACAAATAAAAACTTTAAAATGGTCACTGCCTGGCATAAAAACGCGGCTTGTAAATACCTGTCTAGAGCAATCTTCAGGCCGGTTACGTGACTCTCGGCTGGTTTCCAGTGCTACTGCAGGAGGGGCTGAGCGGCCATGTGAGCTCCCCAGCTGACGTCAGAGGGAGATCTCGGCCCCTCCTGCAGAAGTCATCCATCGGAGGTATACAGCGGCCGCGAGTCATGTGAAGACCGCTCTAAACATATTTTGCAAGCTTCGTTTTTATAAAAGAATTACACGATGTGCTATGCCAGGGTCTGATAGAGAGGCTGGCATAGACTTACTTATATGGCTTTACAAACACTTTAAGGCAGGGCTTGACAATTCCCAAGCGCCAGGTCACCATTTCAACTATAAATTGCGTCCTGGCACCTGGGCTTTTGTCAGTCGGGTTTTCTTGTCGGATGAAAGCATTTGGGCGGCTGCGCTGCCGCTCGAATGCTTCCGCACACCCTGCGCACGCGCCCCCCGCTATGTTACCTTGGGCCCTGCCTGCCCATATGCGGGCCCCAGGACCAGCATAGCAGGTACCACCGGGTAGAGAGAGGGTAAGGAGTAGAGTGGACATAAGTCAGCTCTCCTCCCCTTCTTGTTGCTGACCCAAAAGTGACGTGTATGACGTCACTTCTGGGTCCCTGTTGACTATTTTCCCGGCCACCAAGCCCAGGAAAGAATATAGTGCCGTGCCATGCACTTTGCATACATTCAGTGGAGCACATGCTGGGTCTTTTAGACACTGGATGTCTCATTAAAGAGAAGTTAAATTTATTTTTTTTTAATTGTAAAAAATTAAAGTTACACCCAAGCACATAAAATCCCCCCACCCAAAATAATTGAGCCCCCCCCCACATATACGTACGTACAAACGTGAACGCATGCATCGGGGCACCATCGACTGAAAACGTTGATCGTTGATTGCGATACATGTTACATATCGTGGCACGTGCTGGAGTAAGAGCAATAATTCTAGCACCAGACCTTCTTCGTGACGTTAAAGTGATGACCTATAGGGGGCTTTCAAAGCGTTGCATATGGGAAATATAGGGTACTGAAACTTGTCGCCATTTCACGGGCGAACGCAAATTTGACATGTTGGGTTTCTATTTAATCTGCCACCTTGTCTTTTATATTTTACAAAAAAATGTGGGTAATTTATTGCGTTTTTGTGCCCCCTAAAATAAACTTAAAGTGGAAGTCCGTGCAAAACCTAAAATCCTTGCATCTCTAGACACCACGAATCTAACACTAACCTCTCTATCTCTGTAAAGAAAAGATGAGTATACATACCTTTTTGGAAGCCGATCTTCAGCAGCGGAAACTCTGCAGAGGGCACTGAGGACAATGGCTGTGAAATGAATGGGAAGTGACATCACCCATAGAGTTACTATGGGACTTCCTGTCATCCTCCGTCTCCTCTGCACCCGCCTACACAGAGAAGCCGCGGCTGACAGCTCAGCATGGGATCCGGTCGGAGCGGGTCAGATCGGCTTCCAAAAAGTTATGTATACTCATTTTAACAGGGTTAGAGGGCGTAGTGTTAGATCCGTGGAGTCTTTAGATGCAGGGATTTTAGATTATGCATAGACTTTCACTTTAATGTGTTTTTTACTGAAATTTTACTTTTGCAGTAATATCACATGACATAAAAATTTGCAACTACCACTATTGTATTCTCTAGGGCAGGGCTTGACAAATCTCAGGCGCCAGGTAGCTACGGCGACTAGAAATTGCGTCCTGGCACCCGGGCTTTTGTCAGCCCACATAAGAGAAGGGGTTTTGTCATTGAAAATAAAGCTTTGTTTAAAAAAAAAACAAAAAACTGTCTCCTAACTTTTTTTATCTGGCCCCTAGATTCAAAGCAAATTTGTCAAGCCCTGCATTAAGGTAGAAAACTTTTTGGCTTTAGAACCACTTTAATGCCCCGTACACACGGTCGGACATTGATCGGACATTCCGACAACAAAATCCATGGATTTTTTCCGACGGATGTTGGCTCAAACTTGTCCTGCATACACACGGTCACACAAAAAAGTTGTCGGAAAATCCAATCATTCTGAACGCGGTGACGTAAAACACGTACGTCGGGACTATAAACGGGGCAGTAGCCAATAGCTTTCATCTCTTAATTTATTCTGAGCATACGTGGAACTTTGTGCGTCGGATTTGTGTACACACGATTGGAATTTAACCGATCTGATTTTGTTGTCGGAAAATTTTATAGCCTGCTCTCAAAAATTTTTTATAGCCTGCTCTCTTGTGTGTCGGAAATTCAGACGGAAAAAGTCCGATGGAGCCCAAACACGATCGGAATTTCTGACAACACAATCCGATCGCACTTTTTCCGTCGGAAAATCCGACCATGTGTACAGGGCATAAGTATTTCCCCGAAAATAAGCCCGGGTCTTATATAAGAGCCCTTTCACACTGGGGCGGGGGCGGGGTCGGCGGTAAAACGCCGCTATTATTAGCGGCGTTTTACCGTCGGTATTCGGCCGCTAGCGGGGGCGCTTTGCCGGTGGTATAGCCACGCCGTCCCATTGATTTCAATGGGCAGGAGCGGTAAAGGAGCGGTATACACTCCGCTCCTTCACCGCTCCGAAGATGCTGCTAGCAGGACTTTTTTTACCATCCTGCCAGCGCATCACTCCAGTGTAAAAGCCCTCGGGGCTTGCACACTGGAATGAAAGCAGCGGCACTTTCGGGTCGGTTTGCAGGCGCTATTATTAGCGCAATAGCGCCTGCAAACCGCCCCAGTGTGAATGGGCTCTTACTTTTGGCAACAAAAGACACAGTAGGGCTTATTTTCAGGGTAGGGCTTGTCATGTTCTGTCTTCTCTCCCTCTCTCTCCCTGCCTGTCAGGAATCCCCAGTGTGAACCGAGTTAAAATGGCTGTAAAATCCTATAATCCACTCTATTACAGTATTATAAAATGTACAATGTGTGCGTTTCTGTAATATAATTGTGCCAAATTCCTTTGTTAGATTTCCGCTCGGCGCCTCCGTGACCCGTCGGGGCACTGCAGAGGGAGGGGCCGAGATCCCCCGCCGACAGCTGGGGGAAGAGGAGGAGAGCAGCGGGAGGTCAGCCGAGCACTGATCGGCGCTGTAATGAAGGTGTTTGGCACAATTATTTTATAGAAACACACACATTGTACAATTTATAATACTGTAGTAGAGTGGATTATAGGATTGTACAACCACTTTAAACTAGGGCTTCGTTTCGGGGTAGGGCTTATATTGCAGCCCTCCTGGAAAATCACTGTAGGTCTTATTTTTGGGGTAGGTCTTATTTTTTGGGGAAACACGGTATATACATAAAAAAGAAGACATCTACCTCCCCCACCTTCCTTTACATTTTTTTTTTATGTTCTGATAGCAGATTCTTTTCCCCCTTCCTGCGCTATTCTTCTTCTTCTTTTTTTTTTTTTTTTTTTTTTTAAATTCCCTTATTTTCCAAAGTTGCAGTTTACATTCATATATACAAAAGGGGAAAACGCAGTATTATCAAATTCCTGCACCTTTTTAAAGCCGCAGGGAAATCGCATGGCGTTTTTTGCATCATGTGATTTCCTGCAAATGCATTGCGTGTTTAGATGCCTGGGGGTGCCATTTAAGAATAGATGTCAGCCCCGTGCGTATAAGAGCAATGCACATGTGTGAACCTAGCCTTAGATCTGATTCTTTATCCTGCTCCTTCCTCTTGGCCCTTTCCAAATAAAAATGAGATTCACCAGTTTGCGGAATTGATTAATGACTGATTTACTCCGTAGTGATCTTTATATCCCTCTTATTTCATCCTCTGCTTTATATAAAAGATGAAGTTTAAAAGCAGCGACTGATTCCAACTGTCATTCTGGAGATGTAGAAATACTCTCTTGTGTGTCGTTCCGCTTTGCATTATGTTTTCAGAAATGTCCTTCTGTTTGATCTTGTGTCCAGTTCATGTGACTGAGCTTGTAAATAAAGTATTTCCAAAAAAAACGACAAGTTTTGCTTTAGAGGCTGAGATCAATTAGTATAGGTGTTACTGTCGACAAGGGAGTACCTAGTACCAGGGTAACCCCGGGTGAGTGGGTAAGGGGCCCCAATCTATCGAATAATTCTAAGGTTATTTTGGATCATGTAAGGAAAAGAAGATCCCAATTAGGCCCTATTCACACCTCAGCATTTTGTAGCTTGAAGCTTGAAGCTCCAAAACGCTGGAGAAGAAAAAAAAAAAAAAAAATCAATGATTCTCTATGGAGATGGTTCACATCTCCACTCCAAGTTGCCTAAGACTCGAAAAAGTTCTGGAGTTTTTTTTTTTTTTTTTTTTGTAGCTCAGATTGGGTGAAGGGCTGAAGTTGCACTCTGCAGAGCTCAGGAAAGAAACCTCTGGGACCTGATTGGAGGGGAGGGGGACACACCCCTTCACACAGCACACAGGAACAGAGCTGAGGCTGTCAATCTGCTGGAGGTCCCTACCTTGTCACCATTTTTCTCTTGGTGTCAGGAAAACTTGTCAGAAGTGATTCATGCTTATAGCAGAGAAATGAAGCAGCAGACAGAAATGACACATAGTGCTCTGGATTGAGACAAGTACACACTATAGAGCAGGGGTAGGCAACCTTTCGAAGGTTGAGATCTACCTGGACAACATTGAGGAAAGCAAAGATCCCATGGGGGGAGCCTTAAAAAAACAAAAAAAACCCCAAAAAACTGTTAAGCTCCCAATGAAAATACAGCATCACCGTAGTGTCCCCTGTTCCCTTCACATCACCCTCCCACTGTAGTGTTCTCTGCCTACTATCCCCAAAGTGGTGTTCTGTAACCCCCCCAAAGCAGTGTCCTTTGCCCCCTCAGAGTAGAGTAGTGTCCTGTACCCCCCAATGCTGTGTCCTCTGCCCCTTCACATCACCCCTCCCCCCACTGTATTGTCCTATACCCCCCAATGCTGTTTCCTCTGCCCCTTCACAACACCACTCCCCCCCCCCCCACACACACACCACACTGTAGTGTCCTCTGCCCCCTTCCTCCCCCAGTAGTGTCCTCTCCCAAAACTGTTTCGTCTGACCCCCTTCACATCAAGCACCCCCCCCCTAGTGCCCTCTGTCCCCCCTCCAGCAGTGTACCCCCCCCCCCACATACACACAGCGCTGTGTAGGTAGCACTTACCTGCCAGCGTGTGTTCGTTAGAGCGGAGATCAGAAGACCTCATAATACTGGGTGGAATGCGGGAGTGCGAGCTACCGGAGTTCATATTAGCAAGCTGATGATTGGTTGCTAGGACCGCCTAGAAAGCAATGACTGAGCAGCTCTCGCCGCTGCCCTCTAACCAGCTCTCGTTCTCTGCTATGCAGTTAACAGGAGAGTGGCGGAGGTTGGGGGGAGGCAGAAGCGTGGTCACAATCCACCTTTTGCCCTCCACAGTAGACTGGTCAATCGCAATCGACTGCTTGCCTAACCCCCCGCCTGCTTGAGAGGGATATGCTTTGCTCATATTTCATGCCTGAGGTTCACTATAGGAATGGGCTTGGGCGTGTTTGAGATCCCACCTGTCCGATCCTGCCAGGAAGCCGACATTGCACACCGCTAATCACTAATCGCAGGCAGTGAGATATTTCCCGCTTCGCAGCTGCACAGATCTGGAAATGACACAGCTTGTGATTAGCCGTGTGCAATGTCAGCTTCCTGGTGGGATCGGGCAGGTGGGATCCCGAACATGCCCGAGCCCATCTCTAGTTTAAAACCACTTTAAGTCATATGAGACGCACAGGAGGGAGCCAGGAACAGCATTTTCTCCAAAGAAGATAAGTATTTCTACCCTTTCTAGAGAATAATTTAAGGCATGGGTATTTTATACAAAATGACATCCAAGCTGTAATTGTGTATAGACCATACCTGTCCGGTACACCTGGGAGCTGGAAATGACTGAAGAAGACACCGACAAGCTCTACTTGCTTCTCTGTCCCGCGTAGAGCAGCTGCACTTCTGCTTACTGAACATAGGAGGTCGGCAGCCTGGCAAGGGTGCCATTCAGAGAATGCTTTCACTGATTGATGGAGGAGGAGGGGCAGGGTGGTGGCGTCATGCGTACCACCGCAAGGTTTCCCAGTTGTACCCAGCAACATAGTCATTACAAAACCAAATAATGGTGTTACGGTCTATATTGACAGATGTGTGATGGCGGCACCTTCATATTAAAGGAGACAGAGACACAAACTACTGCAGAGAAGTCTTGCCGCTGTCCGTATAGCTGGACATACACAGGGCAAACCGATTGTAAAATCGACTTCAGATCCACCAAGATCTCCTGGTTTTCCTACTTATCTCAGCACACCTTCATGATCATTTAAACTCTACCTCTTCATCTCCTGTTCCTCGTTCCATAGAGGTCTCTCAAGGCTCATTCCTCGGACCCCATTTATTCTCTATCTACACCTCCTCCCTGGGTCAGTTGCTATCCTCCCATGACTTTCGATTCCCTATCTATGCTGACGACACCCAATTCTATCTCTACTCCTCTGCTTCCTCCTTTAGATCCCTCACACATGACATTACTAATTTTTAAATTACATTTTAGATATCGCATCACTTCCTCAAACTCAATATTTTAGAAACTGAGCTCATAATCTTTCCTTCCCCTGTATCCCCCTCCCTGACTTTTCCATAGCGGTTAATAACGCAAGTATCAATTCTATGCTAATTCCAGGATGCTAGGTGTAATCCTGGACATTATTAATCTCTATAAGATTTCCAAAATGCGTCCCTTCTTAACCACTTGCTGACTGTGCTATAGCCTAAAGTGGGCTCCAGCACAGTTGTCCAGTTCTGGGAGGGTGTCTATTGATGTCCTCCCAGAACCCGGGTCCTGCCCTGTGATCGTTGTGTCATTTGGTGCCCGTCAGTCTGGTATGTTAGTGCCCATTAGTGCCGCTTTATCAGTACAGCCTCATCAGTGCCTCCTCATCTGTTCATCTGTTCCCATCAGTGCATCCTCACCAGCGCACATCAGTAAAGATGAAAAATGACTTATTTGCAAAATTCTATATCAGAAACAAAGAAATTTTTTTTTTCTTTTTTACTTTTTGGTCTTTTTTTCATTTGATTAGCAAAAAATAAAAGCATCCCCCAACATAATGCTGCCACCACCATGTTTCGCAGTGGGGATAGTGAGTTCAGGGTGATGTGCAGTGTTAGTTTTCCACCACACATAGCGTTTTGGTTTTAGGCCAAAAAAGTTCAATTTTAGTCTCATCTGACCAGAGCACCTTCTTCCACATGTATGCTGTGTCCCCCACATGGCTTCTCGCAAACTGCAAATGGGACTTTCTTTCAACAATGGCTTTCTTCTTACCATTCTTCCATAAAGGCCAGATTTGTGGAGTGACTAAAAGTTGTCCTGTGGACAGATTCTCCCAACTGAGCTGTGGATCTCTGCACCCCCTCCAGAGTATCATGGGCCTCTTGGCTGCTTCTCTGATTAATGCTCTTGCTGCCCATAGTATCAATTATATATTTATTTATTTATATGTAATTACTCTCCTCCCTTTCTTCCTTTCTACCCCCCCCCCCCCAAGTATTTTTTACCGACAACACTGAACCAAAAGGAAACCTAATACATATCCCTTTAAAGTTTTAGGGTGGGCGGCACCATCATTATACAACTACTGTTATAAGGGATAGATGGATGCCATCCCACCATCGTCCAGATGAAGCTACGCCACCGCCCATAGCGAAACGTGTTGACGTCACAAGCGTCACGTGATGCTACCTTCGGCAAGCCCCGCTGTAGTTGGGACCTGGTTTGGGAGCCAGCGATTCGGCGGTTGGCAGTCGCCCCATCGCAGCATGGACATTGCAGCTCTGTTACCGTTTTGTGAACAGGACGCGAAGAGGATGACTGCTGACAGTGCACACGTGTGAACCTGAATTTGAACTCAACAGCAGTAGTCACGAATTGGCGGGCACGTACTTTCATCCACACATGTACTGTGATAAATGCGTAAGAATCCACTGACTGCCCACTAAACTTGCACTGACAAGATAATCCATGTGAGCCCTGCACTGCCGCTCCATGCATTCCAATATACTTGGAAATTATTCATAGTCTTTTCAGCAGATCTTTCTCAGCTGTAGACCCGCTATTTGATGTACTAGCCATAGGAACTGCAGTGGTTACTATCAGTAACTACCATTAGCACATACACTTGGCTGTCCTTCTGGTTCACCATTGTAGGCATACTGTATTTGTTGATGATGGGCAGCACAGTGGTGTAGTGGGTAGCACTTTCACCTAGCAGCAAAAAGGGTCGCTGGTTCGAATCCTGACCATGACACCATCTGCCTGGAGTTTGCATGTTCACTCTGTGCCTGCGTGGGTTTCCTCCGGGTACGCCGGCTTCCTCCTACACTCTAAAGACATGCTGGTAGGTTAATCGGATCCTGTCTAAATTGGCTCTAGTATGTATAAATGTGAGTTAGGGACCTTCGGTTGTAAGCTCCTTGAGTGTAGGGACTGATATGAATGTACAATGTATATGTAAAGAGCTGCGTAAATTGATGGCGCTATATAAGTAAGTGAAATAAATAAATTAAATCTTTTAACTCTTCCAGGAACTTAATATCACAAACAAGAACAACTGGTTGAAAAATTTGATTTATTGACTTATGCAAGATTTTTCTTCACCCAGATCTGCCATTATATCAGTGTTACTGATTTTGACCGGTTACCAGAAGTCTGCCATGATTGAATTGATGATCCGCATCCATTCTTGCCCATGACCACCCAGTGCACATACTCTCTCTAACATTAGAGTTTACAGGCATATACCCGCAGCCGGCGCTTAGTCCATCAACCTACCCTTTCCCCTACCACCAGGGGCCATACGCAGATTTTCTGTCATTTATTTCCATTTGGAAGCTTACTATAGAGGATCCTCTACAAGCAACTAATTTCGCATGACACTTTACTTGCGCATTGCCACATGGTGTCCGGACGCTTTGTTTTAACATCTTATCTGTGTGTATGTTGTCCATGTCAATTGTTTTGTGTTTGTCCCTGTCTGATGTTTCACCATCTAGGCACTAATTTAGTGCCAACCAGCTATCCAATGTGACTTTGATAGCAGTATTGTGATTTGCCTTTTTTTAAATCTGCCTGATAAATTATACTCATTTGATTTTAGTTAGGGGTATCAGAGTAAAGGGGGCTGAATACAAATGCACGACACACTTTTCACATATTTTTTTGTAAAAAATTTTGAAAATAATTTATCATTTTCCTTCCACTTCACAATTATGTGCCACTTTGTGTTAGTCTATCACATAAAATCCCAATAAAATACTTTTACATTTTTGGTTGTAACATGACAAAGTGTGAAAAATTTCAAGGGGTATGAATACTTTATCAAGGCATTTTACATGTTGGTAAATGGTGTGTCGTGTTGCCAGCTTAAGATGAAAGATGCCAGCAGGCGTTGAACCCACCAGTGCCCACCCAGATTCGAGATAGTGTGTTAGCTTTCTGCTGTAGAATAGGTTTTCATCCTTTGGAACTTCCGTTTTATAATTTTTTATTTTCTGTTTTTAGAGCAGGATTTGATGAGGCTAGAAGGAACGTTTACCCTCTGGGCTCCTGGCATCTGTCTCCCGTATGGCACTGACCCAAGGGCACTGACACGCCCTCCCCGCCATCCACCAGGCCATTGAACGTCATGCTCATTACCCTCTGCTACGTATACTTGTGGCTGCGCTGCCGGTCCTCCCACGCTTTGCTGATCAGGAGCTGCGTGCGCCAGTTCCATAGGACCAGCTCCTTCACATTTTGCACCCATCCCCGGGAAAAGGAGAAAACAATCCATAGCGGCGTGCAGGGTTCCAGCGAGGATAAGCTCTGCCTGCATTTGGGCAACAAAGCCTTCTTCATTGACCGTGCCAAGGTATTTTTTGTTTTCATCTTGCAAATCCTACCTCTAGGGTGGCATAAGCTTTTTGGGGCCCCTCATCTTTTTACTCCTCTTTGTGTGCTATTCCTTCTATGTGTACTTGTTTGTTGTTTTCTGCTGTCCTTTCTACTTTTGCAATGTCTTTTGAACTTTTCTTGGTTGTGTATTACCTACACCTGTACTTTGGACCTGTTCTATGTTTATTGTAACCAATTCACTTTCTAGCCTGCTCCCTCCCCTACTGATACTTGCCCTCACCATGCTCTTTCGCCACCTGTTTCGTCATCCAGAGCACAGAGAATTAGCCCTCTGTTGGCTATGAGTTAGAGCTTACACAAGGCTCAAGACCCTCCCCCTGCCACCAGATGACAGTGTTTCAGTCTTGCAATTGGATGTTCGGCTGCAAATACCTGCGGCATATGTCACTAACACTTCCTGTCCTAGGGTGACAACTCTATAGAGGCAGTACAGTGAGGGTTGTCACCTTAGAACCAGGCAGAGTGTTACTGGCCAGATTACCAGGTGAATATTAAGAGGGCGGAAAAAAAATCCAATTTATGCAGGCACCACCTCTAAGGACTAGTAATCTGTAATATATGCCATTTTTGAGGTCTTGGACTGCATGCCTGTGTGGTATGATATAATGTGAAATTGGCGAAGAGTCCCTGTTTCTTTTGAACAGGCTTGATATCATAGTGTTTCTGATGTCCCTTTTTTTTTTTTTTTTTTTTTTTTAGTGCTTTGAAGATCTGAACAAGTGGAACTTGCTACTAGGATCTCCCGGTGATAGAGATCTAGAAGCCAGGCAAATTGCCTTTATTACTGAGAGTGTCCCATTACCCAGCGAAACCTTATCAGCTACATCACACGCTAACAAAAAGGTGAGCCTTTGCTGTCTTTTGTGTCCTTTTTTCCACCCATGTTGTGTAAATCTTTCAGCCATAGTTTAAGTAAGCAGAGGTCTTCCTGATATAAACTGTGGGGGAAGGGTTGGAGAAGCCTGTAAGTAAGAGAGGAATTCTTTATAATACACTTGCTGCCTGAATTTCCCTCTTTACTTGTACTGGTTATCCTGAATTTTTGGTCAGTTTTTATTTCTAAAGTTGTCTCTTTTCACCATAACCTCTATTGTTATACTGGCTTGTTGAGTCCCATGCCCTACTCCATAGAAGCCATGGTTTCCATACACTGTCCTACTCCA
>JBBGZY010001638.1:1952500-2017865 GCA_037952925.1 Lithobates clamitans
GTTGTGGGAAATCCACTTGTTGAGCGCCAGGCTGGCTTCCTCTGCTTTGATCCTGTTACTCTGACTACCTGCTTATATCCCTTTCTGGTCACAGGAAGAGATTGTCCTGTTTACTTTCAGCCTGACTGCCCGGGAAGCTTGTCTTGTACCTGGCCTTCAGCGTGACATGACAAGGCTTTGATCAGGTTTCCTCCTCCTTGTTTAGGTTGTTCTACAACTTATGTCTTCTTGACATTATTGGTTATGGATCATGCACTTGGCTGCAGAATAGTGATACGATCCAGGGGATATTATCTCCGGAGAAGGAAATAATCTATTGGAATTCCTGTTCATGGTTCTTGAATTTACTATTGGATTTCAGTCGACTGATGAATCTGTATTTTGGAATCCACTTTGGTTCTCTTTCAATGCAAATTCTCATATATCTTCTTGCCATATGGGGAGTTATACACTATATTGTCAAAAGTATTGGGACACCTACCTTTTACACGCACATGAACTTTAATGGCATCCCAGCCTAATGCCCCGTACACACGGTCGGATTTTCCGACGGAAAATGTGTGATAGGACCTTGTTGTCGGAAATTCCGACCGTGTGTGGGCTCCATCACACATTTTCCATCGGATTTTCCGACACACAAAGTTTGAGAGCAGGCTATAAAATTTTCCGACAACAAAATCCGTTGTCGGAAATTCCGATCGTGTGTACACAAATCTGACGCACAAAGTGCCACGCATGCTCAGAATAAATAAAGAGATGAAAGCTATTGGCCACTGCCCCGTTTATAGTCCCGACGTACGTGTTTTACGTCACCGCGTTTAGAACGATCAGATTTTCCGACAACTTTGTGTGACCGTGTGTATGCAAGACAAGTTTGAGCCAACATCCGTCGGAAAAAATCCTAGGATTTTGTTGTCGCAATGACCGAACAAAGTCCGACCGTGTGTACGGGGCATAAGTCCGTAGGGTTCAATATTGAGTTGGCCCACCCTTTGCAGCTATAACAGCTTCAACTCTTCTGGGAAGGCTGTCCACAAGGTTTAGGTGTGTGTCTATGGGAATGTTTGACCATTTATCCAGAATCGCATTTGTGAGGTCAGGCACTGATGTTGGACGAGAAGGCCTGGCTTGCAGTCTCCGCGCGAATTCATCCCAAAGGTTGTTCTATTGGGTCAAGGTCAGGACTCTGTGCAGGCCAGTCAAGTTGCTCCATCCCAAACTCCATCATCCATGTCTTTATGGACCTTGCTTTGTGCACTGGTCCAAATCATTTGGTAGAGGGGGGATTATGGTGTGGGGGTTGGTTTTCAGGGGTTGGGCTTGGCCCCTTGGTTCCAATGAAGGGATCTCTTAAGGTATCGGCATACAAATACATTTTGGACAATTTCATACTCCCAACTTTGTGGGAACAGTTTGGGGATGGCCCCTTCCTGTTCCAACATGACTGCACAAAGCAAGGTCCATGAAGACATGGATGAGCGAGTTTGGGGTGGAGGAACTTGACACAGAGTCCTGACTTCAACCTGATAGAACATCTTTGGGATGAATTAGAGTGGAGACTGTGAGCCAGGCCTTCTCGTCCAACATCCAATACTGCCCCAATACTTTTGACAATATAGTGTATACTACATCCCTAGCTTACACAGACCACCTCACAGGTCAGTATGTAGGTAATAATAATGTACATCCTAAAGACTGGCCTTTCTCTCTGCGCGGTCATGCAATGTTGTACCCAACCGAAATTTGCGTCCTTTTTTTCCAACAAATAGAGCTCTCTTTTGATACTATTTGATTGCCTCTGCGATTTTTTTATTTTTTGCGATATAAATGGAATAAGACCGAAAATTTTGAAAAAAAAAATTATATCTTCTAGTTTTTGTTATAAGAAAAATCCAATAAACTCAATTTTAGTCATACATTTAGGCCAAAATGTATTCAGCCACATGTCTTTGGTAAAAAAAAAAATGTCAACAAGCGTATATTTATTGGTTTGCGCAAAAGTTATAGCGTCTACAAACTAGGGTACATTTTCTGTAATTTACGCAGCTTTTAGTTTATGACTGCCTATGTCATTTCTTGAGGTGCTAAAATGGCAGGGCAGTACAAAACCCCCCCAAATGACCCCATTTTGGAAAGTAGACACCCCAAGGAAATTGCTGAGAGGCATGTTGAGCCCATTGAACATTAATTTTTTTGTCCCAAGTGATTGAATAATAACAAAAAAAAAAATTATTTTTTTTACAAAAAGTTGTCAATTAATATTATTATTATTAGTGATTTATATAGCGCCAACAGTTTACGCAGCGCTTTACAATTTATAGGGGGGACAACACAATTGCAGAACAGTTCAATACAAAAGGTACAGGAGGGCCTTGCTTGTAGAGCTTACATTCTAAAGGCAGGGGGTGGTGGTACAAAAGGTAATAGCTGCAAAGAATGATTTGATGGGGGTGACTCGGGGATAGTTGTTATGTGGGTGTGGGATAGGCTTCCCTATCTAAATGATATATTGAAAGAAAGAAGATATGAAGGGGTGAGTGGTGCTACCTATATGTCAAATAGTGCTCTACCAAATCACTCTATAGTGGCTAAGTATTAAAAGACACAGTGTTATTATGGAATAAATTATAACAAAACAGTTTCCATAAAGGTGACAGTGTAATAGTTATCACACCTCACCTACCCCAGTTAGTGAGTACTAAAACCCTCTAGGTGTGGACACCAATCCTAAGTTATAACCAAAAATGTAATGGCTTACAAATTAGTGTATATAGCTTGGAGTGTCTACTTTCCAAAATGGGGTCATTGGGGGGGGGGGGGGGGGGTTGTGCCATCTGGGCATTCCATGGCCTCCGAAACTGTGATAGGCAGTGAGGAGTGAAATAAAAAATTTACACCCTTAGAAAGCCTGAAGGCGGTGCTTGGTTTTCGGGGTCCCGTACGCGGCTAGGCCCCCAAAAAGTCTCACACATGTGGTATCCCCGTACTTAGGAGAAGCAACAGAATGTATTTTGGGGTGTAATTTCACATATTCCCATGGCATGTTTGAGCGATATATCATTTAGTGACAACTTTGTGCAAAGAAAAAAAAAAAAATTGTCTTTTTTCCCGCAACTTGTGTCAAAATATAAAATATTCCTCATTCGACATGCCTCTCAGCAAATAGCTTGGGGTGTCTACTTTGCAAAATGGGGTAATTTGGGGGGGGGGGGTTTGAACTGTCCTGGCATTTTATACACATTTAGAAGCTTATGTCACACATCACCCACTCTTCTAACCACTTGAAGACAAAGCCCTTTCTGACACTTTTTGTTTACATGAAAATATTTTTTTTTTTGCAAGAAAATTACTTTGAACCCCCAAACTTTATATATATTTTTTAAAACAAAGGCCCTAGAGATTATAATGGTGGGTGTTTCATTTTTTCTTTCACACAGTATTTGCGCAGAAATTTTTCAAACACATTTTTTTTGGGGGAAAAAACACACTTTTTTCAATTTTAATGCACTAAAACACACTATATTGCCCAAATGTTTGATGAAATAAAAAAGATGATCTTCGGCCGTGTACATGGATACCAAACACGACATGCTTTAAAATTGCGCACAAACATGCAGCGGCGACAAACTACATACATTTTTAAAAGCCTTTACAGGTTACCACTTTAGATTTACAGTGGAGGTGTACTGCTGAAATTACTGCCCTTGATCTGACCTTCGCAGTGATACCTCACATGCATGGTGCAATTGCTTTTTACATATGACGCCAGACCGACGCTTGCGTTCGCTTTTGCGCGAGAGCAGGGGAGGACAGGGGTACTTTTTTTTTTTTTTTTTAAATTTATTTATTTATTTTGCTTTTTTATTTTTAAACTGTTCCTTTCATTTTTTTTATTATCTCAATGTAAATATCCCCTATGTTAGCAATAGGTAGTGACAGGTACTCTTTTATTGAAAAATTAGGGTCTATTAGACCCTAGATCACTCCTCTGCCCTCAAAGCATCTGACCACACCAAGATCGGTGTGATAACATGCTTTCCCAATTTCCCAATGGCGCTGTTTACATCCGGCGAAATCTAAGTCATGAAATGCTCGTAGCTTCCGGTTTCTTAGGCCATAGAGATGATTGGAGCCGTTCTGGTCTCTGATCAGCTCTATGGTCAGCTGGCCGAATCACCGGCTGCATTCTCAGGTTCCCTGTTGGGACAGGAGAGCCAGAGAAAACCATGGAAGATGGTGGGGGGGGGATATTTCCTCCCACTGCTTGTAAAAGCAGTCTAGAGGCTAATTAGCTGCTAGGATTGCTTTTACATGAAAGCCGACTGCTGGCTCAAAAGAATGATACCAAGATAATACCTAAACCCGCAGGCATCATTCTGGTATAACCACTCAAAGTCCAGTACGTTGCTGGTCCTTGTTGGGCATATATTGTAATCTTTTTTTTTTTTCATGTAGCCTGTGGGCTGAATGAAAAAAAGAGCGCTGGAGTCGCAGCTTTATGTATCGTGGGAGCAAATAAATCAATGCTGCAGCTGAATGGCCTAAAAAATTATATGCCGAAGCATGAGGGCATCCGCTCCAAAAGTTAGGAGCAAATCGCTCCTCCACCCCTGCTGCCCCATGCTACAGCATATATGCTCCTTTTTTCTTTTTTTTTTTTTTAACTGTGGTGGTGAAATCACCTTCTACAGCGCTGGAGTCACGGCTTTATGTATCGTGGGAGCAAACGCTGTTGCTGTCAAGATAGATTAATCTGCGCTGCAGCTGAATGGCATACCTGAAAACAAAAAAATGGTTAACAATAAAACACAGTAAACGGTAAAGTATAAAAAAATTACATACCTGAAAAGCAAACGTGATAAAACATAATAACAATAAAACATTGCTGAATAGAATACAGTAAAAAAGAGCAGAACAATAGAGGGAGAATAGAGAGAGAGAGAAAGAGGGAGAGAGAGAGAGAAAAATAAAGACAACTATTTTTTTTTTTATCTTATATATTTTTTTTGTGTTTTTTTTTTTTTTTTTTTCTTTTTACACTTTTATTTGTAACTGTAATGCAGCGTACACACGATCGGACATTCGGACATTCGGACAACAAAATCCATGGATTTTTTCCAACGGATGTTGGCTCAAACTTGTTTTGCATACACGCGGTCACACAAATCTTGTCGGAAATTCCAAACGTCAAGAACGCAGTGATGTACAACGAGCTGAGAAATATAAGCACACTTACCTGTCCAGGTATTCCACGATGTCAAATAAAAAGAATATTGACAGAAAGCTAATATTTTGTCTGAAGAACTTTATTAAAACTGTTGGAAGCTACCTAATATTTCTTAAAGTGATACTAAAGACTCATTTTTTTTCTTTAATAATAACAGACACGTCACACTTGCCCACTCTGTGCAGTGGTTTGGCACAAAGCCTTTTCTCTGGTCCCTCGTTGGCGCTCCTGGCTCCTCTCCCCTGCTGAGTGCCTCCATAGCAAGCAGCGTGCTATGGCGAAGCCGAGCCGCTGCTCTGTGTGTCCATTCAGACATGGAGCCGTGGTTCGGCCACGTCTTCACCGTTTCCACCCTCTTTTGGTCAAAGTTCCCCCTCTTTACTACACAGTTCCCCCCTTTACTTTGCAGATTCCCCCCCCACACATCACAGTTCCCCCTGTTTACTTTACAGTCCCCCCCTCTTCATCACAGATCCCCTTTATTTCACAGATCCCCTTTATTTCACAGATCCCCTTTTACTTCACAGATCCCCTTTTACTTCACAGTTCCCGCTTTACATCACAGTTCCCGCTTTACATCACAGTTCCCGCTTTACATCACAGTTCCCGCTTTACATCACAGTTCCCGCTTTACATCACAGTTCCCGCTTTACATCACAGTTCCCGCTTTACATCACAGTTCCCGCTTTACATCACAGTTCCCGCTTTACATCACAGTTCCCGCTTTACATCACAGTTCCCGCTTTACATCACAGATCCCCCTTTACTTCACAGATCCCCCCCCCTTACATAACAGAACTCCCCCTTTACGTAACAGATCTCCCCCTTTACGTAACAGATCTCCCCCTTTACGTAACAGATCTCCCCCTTTACGTAACAGATCTCCCCCTTTACGTAACAGATCTCCCCCTTTACGTAACAGATCTCCCCCTTTACGTAACAGATCTCCCCCTTTACGTAACAGATCTCCCCCTTTACGTAACAGATCTCCCCCTTTACGTAACAGATCTCCCCCTTTACGTAACAGATCTCCCCCTTTACGTAACAGATCTCCCCTTTATGTCACAGACCCCCTTTTATATCACAGATCCCCTCCTTTACTTTACAGATCCCCTCCTTTACTTTACAGATCCCCTCCTTTAGTTTACAGATCCCCTCCTTTACTTTACAGATCCCCCTTTACTTTACAGATCCCCCCTTTACTTTACAGATCCCCCCCTTACTTTACAGATCCCCCCTTTACTTTACAGATCCCTCCTTTACTTTACAGATCCCCCTTTACTTTACAGATCCCCCCTTTACTTTACAGATCCCTCCTTTACTTTACAGATCCCCCCTTTACTTTACTTTACAGATCCCCCCTTTACTTTACTTTACAGATCCCCCCTTTACTTTACAGATCCCTCCTTTACTTTACAGATCCCCCCTTTACTTTACAGATCCCCTCCTTTTACTTTACAGATCCCCTCCTTTTACTTTACAGATCCCCTCCTTTTACTTTACAGATCCCCTCCTTTTACTTTACAGATCCCCTCCTTTTACTTTACAGATCCCTCCTTTACTTTACAGATCCCCCCTTTATGTCACAGATCTCCCCTTTATGTCACAGCCCCCCCCCCTTATGCTAGTCTATTGTTTTTCATTGATTTTCATTTTGTGATGCTATTGATATATTACTGCAGTTCCATGTACTTTTTTTAAACCTTCCAGCCTGGCTGCATCCAATGCCTCAATTCTCCTTTGAATGTCGTCCCTGAGGATTTCTTGCCATTGTGTAGATCTCCCTCTCTGCTCTGCTACACAAGGAGTTTTCCCATAGTCTCTTGGTGAAGGCGGTTTAGACAGAAATGCCTGATCGGCACATTTTTGCCATCTTGTAATGGCTGGATTTTCTGAAGTTATGCCTTTCCTTTCCATGGTTAGAGTATTGGGTCCAGTCAGCGGTGTCCTGGAACACTCCAGAGCCCAATCCCTTATTTCTTCTGCGTCAGTTCATTCTCTTCTCTCCTCTCTGCAGAAGGTATCATCCCACGATATTTCATAGGTTTAGGATGGAAGAGCTGATCTGCTCCCTTTTTCCAACTTACAATAGTTGTATTTTCTGAAGCTGTGCCTTTCCTTTTCAGAGTTTTGGGTCCAGTCAGTCATGTCTTGGAACACATCGGAGCCTGATCCCTCTTTTCTTCACACAACTTCTGCAGCAATTCAAATAAATAGATACCTAACCTTTTTTTTTTTTTTTTTAAACAAACCTTAAATACCACATAAAAATGCTGCATTTCAGTATTTTTATACAGCACACCTCAGCCATGTGCTGCAGTACATAGATTGAATAGTGAATTTTGTGTCATTTTATGACACTTCAATAAAGTTGAATTATAAATATTCAGTGTGATGCATTATAACAATGGATGGAATATACCGTATATACTCGAGTATAAGCCGAGTGTTTCAGCACTTTTTTTTTGTGCTGAAAATGCCCCCCTCGGCTTATACTTGAGTCAAGCACTTTTCTGCAGCAGAGAATGACATTTTCCAAACTGAATTTGGGGCCCCGTATCTCGGGGCCAGTTGGTGCTAGGAACCCCAAATTTAGTGTGCAAACCCAGTGCAACTAGCCCTACAACATATCCAAAGGTAGGGTTCCTAACACCAAGTGGCCCCGAGATATGGGGCCCCAAATTCGGTTCGGAAAATGTCATTCTCTGCTGCAGAAAAGTGCTTGACATTTTCCGAACCAAATTTGGGGCCCCGTATCTCGGGGCCACTTGGTGTTAGGAACCCTACCTTTGGATATATTGTAGTGCTAGTTCCTCTGGGGTTTCACACCAAATTTGGGGTTCCTAGCACCAAGTGGCCCCGAGATACTTGGCCCTAAAGTCGGTCAACTGTGTCCATCTGCAGCAATGTCATTTCGGGACCATTTGGGTCCAGAGACCCCAAATTTTGGCTGCAGCTAGGGTGCATTTAGGAACCCTTAACTACAGAGTTTGAAGTTCGGGGGACCTATGGCTGCAAATGTGCACAGTGAGGCTGCAAATGGGCACAGTGAGGCTGCAAATGGGCATTGTTGACCCTCTTTTCCGCTTACAGTAGCTGCGCATTTCTCACCCTAGGCTTACACTCGAGTCAATACGTTTTCCCAGTTTTTTTGTGGTAAAATTAGGTGCCTCGGCTTATATTCGGGTCGGCTTATACTCGAGTATATATGGTATATAAAAAATAATAATAAATAAAAGGTCATAATTTTGTATTGTATCCTTAAGCTGGCCATAGATTAAAGGTTCTTCTATGTTAAAAAGCTTGAAAAAGGCTGTCCTCTACTATACAAGAAATACTGTTGTCATTCAGGCTGGATTCACACTGTTTCGCGTGCATTGCAGCACATGTGGTAATGCATACTTGTAGATATGAATGGGCTCATAGGTTTTCCCTGTTTGTCTTTCACACTAAACTGTAGCACATAGTTGGGAACCAGCCACATAGGAAATAATGTGATTTCCACTTGAAATTCTTTTTTTATGCAGCAAAATGCATGAGTCTTAATGCATGAAAGTGGACAAATGTGTCTAGGATAGCATTTCTCAACCTTTTTACCCAAGAGGAACACCCTAAAATAGTCTTCAGGTCTTGCAGGACCCTTACTAAAACCAATTTATGGGGGGTCAATGGCAAAAATGCCCCTCCCGCATTGGTGGTCAGCAAGATTGCTCCTTACATCAGTGGTCAATGGAAAGAATGCCCCTTACATTGGTGGTCAGTGGGGAAAATGCTCCCTACATTGGTGGTCAATAGAAAAAATGCCCCCCTCGCAGACAACTAAAAAAATAAATGGTGTAATGCCTATGGCCTTGCCAAGTGGTGTCAGCCCTGGAATTATGCAGGCATCATCAAATTGAAGGTCAATAAGCCACAGCTCAAGGAACCCCTGGCAACGTTCGGAGGAACCCTGGTTGAAAATGGCTGGTCTAGGACCTCAAATTTGATCATTTCCCATGTCTCAATAAGTAATGTGATTTATATCAAGCTGTGTATAGTGAGTTCTATGCTTTCCTTTGTGTTCCAGGTTCGGAATCTCTCTGAGTATTGTCTCCCTCTGGCTCTGTGCCATGGAGACTCTTCTAGGTTATTGGCAGAAGCCAGCGTGGACAACTTCAGCGAGCTTGGCATAGCTTTCATGGAAGATCGCTTACAGATGGACAATGGCTCACAGCCACAGAAGATTACTTGTAAGTTACATTTTCTTGATTACTGAAGGGTCTGGTGAGGAATCTTTTCTGTTTCTCGACTATTTGGGGCAGATGTGTGTGTGTGTGTGTGTGTGTGTGTGTGTGTGTGTGTGTATATATATACTGCCTTTGACACAGTTGACTACCCACTCCTCCTCCATAACTACCACTCCCTTGGCCTCCATGACTCTGCTCTTTCATGGTTCTCCTACCTATCTCGGCGTACTTTCAGTGTCGCATACAACATCTCCTCCGCTCCTCTTTCTGTTGGGGTACCCCAAGGCTCTGTCCTTGGGCTTCTCCTATTCTCTCTCTATACCTCTTCCCTGGGCCAGTTAATAACTTCCCATGGCTTCAAATACCACCTCAATGCTGATGACACCCAGATCTATCTCTCAACTCCTTAACTCAGCACCTCAGTCTCCTCATGCATCACAAACGTACTGAGCGACATATTAGTATAGATGTCACACCACTTCCTTAAGCTCAATCTTTCTAAAACTGAGCTTCCTCCTCCCTGATCCCCTCCCTGTGACTTTACCATTGAGATCAACGGCACAACCACTGGTCCCTCCACACATGCCAGGGTGCTGGGTGTAATCCAAGACTCTGACCTCTTCTTCTGCCCCCACATCCAATCAATGGCTAAATCTTACCACCTTTCTTGTTTAAAAAAAAATCTTACCGCCTTAACCCCCGCAACATCTCCAGAATTCGCCCCTTCTTAACTAGCAACGCCACAAAACATATTCACTCCTTGTTTATTTCCCGCCTTGACTACTGCAACGCCCTCCTCACTGGCCTATCTTTACGCAGGCTATCCCCCCTTCAGTTTATCATGAATGCTGCTGCCAGACTAATAAACCTTTCTAACCGATCCATGACTGCTGCCCCTCTCTCCACTGGCTTCCCCTTCCCCACCGTATAAAATGTAAAATACTAACTACAACATACAAGTCCATCCACAACATCACCCCCAGCTACATCACCAACCTCATCTGCAGATATCGCCCAAATCGTCCTCTCCGCTCCTCCCAGGACCTCCTCTCTAGCTCCCTTGTTACCTCATTCAATGCTCGCCTACAGGACTTCTCCAGAGCCTCTCCCATCCTCTGGAACTCCCTGCCCCAGTATGTTTGGTCAGCCCCATAATCTGTCCACCTTTAGGCGATCCTTGAAAACTCACTTATTCAGGGAAGCCTACCCTACCCCCACCCAAGAACCTCCATCAGATCATCCCCTGCAGCCATTACCTTTTGTACCACCTCCGCCTCCCTTAGATTGTAAGCTCCATGAGCAGGGCCCTCCTATTCCTTCTGTATTCTACTGTCCCCTTTTTTATTGAAAAGCGCTGCGCAAACTGTTTGGCGCTATAGAAATCTTGTATAATAATATCTATCTATCTATCTATCTATCTATCTATCTATCTATCTATCTATCTATCTATCTATCTATCTATCTATCTATCTATCTCTCTCTCTATCTATCTATCTATCATTTGACACTTCATATTTCACTCCACAAGGGTTCCAGAACACAATGCTGGAACATATCTGGGATGGTGCAACCCTGGGATAAATGCCCCATACACACTATTATAGGGCGTACACACGGTCGGACTTTGTTCGGACATTCCGACAACAAAATCCTAGGATTTTTTCCGACGGATGTTGGCTCAAACTTGTTTTGTCTACACACGGTCGCACAAAGTTGTCGGAAAATCCGATCATTCTAAACGCGGTGACGTAAAACATGTACGTCGGGACTATAAACGGGGCAGTAGCCAATAGCTTTCATCTCTTTATTTATTCTGAGCATGCGTGGCACTTTGTGCGTCGGATTTGTGTACACACGATCGGAATTTCCGACAACGGATTTTGTTGTCGGAAAATTTTATATCCTGCTCTCAAACCTTGTGTGTCGGAAAATCCAATGGAAAATGTGTGATGGAGCCTACACACGGTCGGAATTTCCGACAACAAGGTCCTATCACACATTTTCCGTCGGAAAATCCGACCGTGTGTACGGGGCATTAAGGTTTGACCTCATATCATATGGTTTTGGAAAATTTGCAGAAAATCTCATAGTGTGTATGGGGTCTTGGTTCCAATCTCAGGATAGCCTGCTGAAAATGGGCAGCTGAAGGGGGTGGGGGGGTTGGTGGTGGTGGTATTTTACAAGGAATCAGGCATTTGGTAGCTAAGGGTACAATATAAAGTTCCAATTTTGGCCAATTTAGAGCCGTGGGTGTGTCTCTGTCAGCACCACCCCGCTCAACAAGTCAGTTGTTCAAACCGATTATTATCAAAGGAGCCAGGTGAATAATTTTTACCTGAACAATAACTACATCCTAATAGATGCAGCCACTGTTTTGGATATTCAGACAGCCACAAGTACTGGCTGTCATAATTCAATAGCTGGCAGTCGAAATTCCCCCATCCATGCTAAACAGCATTGTGTTCGTTTTCTTTCATTCTGCCTACCGAAATGAAAAATCTTAAGTGTGTATGGCTGGCTTTAGGGTGATTTCACACAACTAATATCACTATCCATTCATTAAGAGAGATATGAGACACTTTGAGCCCCAGAGAAAACAAAATGCAGTATTCCAAAACAGCAAATCGGAGCTCATTTGTGACCAATCTGAATATTATCTGCTAAAGTCTGATTGACTACTACAGATTACTGCTGTCTGTACATTGCGTATCTTTCCTCCTCCTGTCTGCGGATTGGATGTTCTTACAAAAGTACTGCCTTTGCACAAGCGTGTTTCCCTAGTAAAGCAAAGCTCTTACAATTTCCTAAAACTCAAAGACGCTGTTCAGGGTTGAGCTGTGAAATCAGATGATTGGACTTTGTGTACGCTCCGCAGTCGCACACACTCGCTGCCTTGTTTATTATTCTAATACTCCAGATTCCAGCTCTACAGAAATATTTCGGTCAGATGATTGAGCAGTTAAGTGTTTTTAGGTTGGTTTTCCGTTATATTCAGTAGGAACGGCTGCTTCAGGCTTGGGAAGGTTTTAGGGGTGAGTTTGCTGTGATCACAGTGATTATCTCTGTTTCTTTGTCAGTTTTTTTTTTCTTTTAATTATCAAACTTTCTTCAGTTAAAGCTGAAGTTTAGGTGTGGCAATTTTTATATAGTTACATTAGTCTAGCTTGGACCAATGTAAGTACACTATATTGTCAAAAGTATTGGGACGCCTGCCTTTACAAGCACTTGAACTTTAATGGCATCCCAGTCACATGCCCCGCACACACGGTCGGATTTTCCGACGGAAAATGTATGATAGGACCTTGTTGTTGGAAATTCCGACCGTGTGTGGGCTCCATCACACATTTTCCATTGGAATTTCCGACACACAAAGTTTGAGAGAAGGCTATAAAATTTTCCGACGACAAAATCCGTTGTCGGAAATTCCGATCGTGTGTACACAAATCCGACGGACAAAGTGCCACGCATGCTCAGAATAAATAAAGAGATGAAAGCTATTGGCTACTGCCCCGTTTATAGTCCCAACGTACGTGTTTTACGTCACCGCGTTCAGAACGATCGGATTTTCCAACAACTTTGTGTGACCGTGTGTATGCAAGACAAGTTTGAGCCAACATCCGTCGGAAAAAATCCTAGGATTTTGTTGTCGGAATGTCCGATCAATGTCCGATCATGTGTACGAGGCATTAGTCTGTAGGGTTTAATAAGTGCTTAATAGCTTCAACTCTTCTGGTAAGGCTGGCCACAAGGTTTAGGAGTGTGTCTATGGGAATGTTTGACCATTCTTCCAGAAGCGCATTTGTGACGTTAGGAACTGATGTTGGACAAGAAGGCCTGGCTCACAGTCGGCGCTCTAATTCATCCCAAAGGTGTTCTATCAGGTTGAGATCAGGACAGTCAAGTTCCTCAACCCCAAACTCGCTCATCCATGTCTTAATGGACCTTGCTTTGTGCACTGGTGTGCAGTCATGTTGGAACATGAAGGGCCATCCCCAAACTGTTCCCACAAAGTTGGGAGCATGAAATTGTCCAAAATGTCTTGGTATGCTGACGCCTTAATGCCCCGTATACACGATCGGATTTTCCGACAACAAATGTTGGATGTGAGCTTGTTGGCGGAAAGTCTGACCATGTAAATGCTCCATCGGGCATTTGTTGGCGGACTTTCCGCCAACAAATGCTGGCTAGCAGGTTCTGAAATTTTCCACCAACAAACGTTTGTTGTCGGATTGTCTGATCGTGTGTACACAAGTCCGTTGGACAAAAGTCCATGCATACTCAGAAGCAGAAGCACCCGGTCTTGTAAACTAGCGTTTGTAATGGAGAATTAACATTTGTGACTTGGCAAATTATGTCATCTCCAAATGCAGCGCACAATTCTCTTCTTCAATGGGACAATAATGAAGCTGCTTTGCTGGTGATACTGATGGAGTTATGGCAAACAAATTTCCAAAGGCTTTTTTTTTCAAGTGATATCAAGAATAATAATAGCGCTAAATGAAAAATGCAAAAAGAAAAGCGCGAATCAACACTCACCAAACTTCTACTAACACGAAATTAGCAGAAGGAGCCCAAAGGGTGGCGCTAAAGAGCTGAAAAACCACGTAGTACGTCAGTACGTTCGTAATTGTTGGCCAACATTTGTGTGACCGTGTGTATGCAAGACAAGTTGGAGCCAACAACCTTTGAACAAAATTCCACGGTTTTGTTGTCGGAAAGTCTGATCGTATGTACGGGGCATAAGGGTTCCCTTCACTGGAACTAAGGGGCCAAGCCCAACCACTGAAAAACAACCCCACACCATAATCCCACCTCCACCAAATGATTTGGACCAGTGCACAAAGCAAGGTTCACAAAGACATTGGATGAGCGAGTTTGGGGTGGAGGAACTTGACTGGTCTGCACAGAGTCCTGACCTGAACCTGATAGAAACCTTTTGAGATGAATTAGAGCGAAGACTGCGAGCCAGGCCTTCTCGTCCAACATCAGTGCCCGACCTCACAAATGCGCTTCTGGAAGAACAGTCAAACATTTCCATAGACACACTCCTAAACCTTGTGGACAGCCTTCCCAGAAGAGTTGAAGCTGTTATAGATGTAAAGGGTGGGCCAACTCAATATTGAACCCTACAGACTAAGACTGGGATGCCATTAAAGTTCATGCGTGTGTAAAGGCAGGTGTCCCAATACTTTTGACAATATAGTGTATGTACAATACCTATGGGATCGCCGTATAACTATCGAGATCACCGGTACTACAGTAATCTCCACTATCTTCCGGGTCCTGTGCTGAGTGGCTGCTTTGTGAAGACTGGCCCAACAGGGTCGCCATCCAAGGAACAATTTATATTCCTTGAGAAAATGCAAAGTGTTCTCTGATTGGATGAGGTGGGTGGTGATGTCACCCTTTTCCCCTCGTCCAGTGAGAGAACACTTTGCATTGATTTAGAAAAATGCAAAGTGTTCTCTGAATGAAGCATGGTAGCTGCTTGGCACAGGACCCGGAGGCTAGTGGAGATGACTGTAGTAGCGATGCCAACTACAGTGATTTCCATCTTCCATGGGGGTCCCACAGGTATGGCACATACATACTTATATTGGTAAGCTGTTAACTATGTAAAATGTGCCATATTTAAATTTCAGCTTTAAAACTTTATGAGTTACCCCCCATATGGTGTTCACCACTTAGGGCTTGTCAGGTCCTGCTGGCCGTGTTCAGGGTGGTTTCAGTGCAGTTCCATTACTGCTGTGTATGGAGACCCTAAATCTGGCATCATGCCTCACCGCATACAGATCTCTCAAACAAATCATTTTTGGTGTACTTGCTGCAAAGTTTTCACCTGGAGATCCTGCCAGTAATCGCACTTCCTGATGCAGGCTGACAACGCTAATCTTCTGCTTTGCAATTAGCAGTGGCATTGTCCGCCTGCTGTGTGCACTTTCTTCAGTTGGGTGATAGGCTGCCTATCAGGTCCACACATGTCTCCTGCAGACCTGATGGGACAGCTCAATGGCCAACTAAAGCAGCTCACTCGGCAAGCTGACAATGCCACTGCTTGCCATTTTTCAGCCTTTTTAGGGAAAGCCTTCCAATGGGGACATTGTTGCAAGGTCAACTAAGAGAGGTTTTTTTTTCTTCACTTAAAGCGTAACTTCACTCAAAAGGGGAAGTTCTGATTGTTTGCCTTCTCCCCCCTTCTTCTTAATATATTCTCATTTTTGCCTAGATGGTTAGAGCGGAAGTTCATCCCCTCCTCACCCCTTGCCTGCAACCTTCTGGGACACATCGCAGGTCCCAGAAGACTGCGGGACCTTTCACAAAGTGCAACGTGGCTCGCGCATAGAAAGCCGGCTTTGAGGCTGCAAGGTGTAGCAGCCGGCCTCCCTTAGTTAAGATGCTGGTGCTAGGGACCTGAAGCCCAATGAAGAATTTGCTCGAGTGAGGACGGCGCTGGATCTTTTAACAGGTAATATTAAAAGTTAGCAGCTACAGTAGTTTGTTGACGCTTACTTTAATTTAAAGTGTAAGTAAACCCCCCCTATCATTTTCAGCCAAGGAAGCTGCCATCTTTGCCTCTGTTTAATCTGCAACTGCCATGATGCTGCACATGTGATCAGTTATGACACCAGGCCATTGGATGGTTTGACAGTTTGGTTGAGAGCACAACCAATGGGAGTGTTACATTCCCGGCACATGCCGTAAATGAAACTGTTTTATGGATGGGTTTAGTTCCGCTTTAAAGTTTAAAGGACAGGAACTAAAATGTATTCTACCAAGTGAGGCATAGAAGGCAAAAGAAAAGCATGATAGTTTTTAACCCTCCCCAACACTATTCAACATCTGTTTGACTGCATTTCCATATTTCGTGTTTAATTGCATTGTCTTTTAAATATGTGGTATTGTCGTCCCTTAGCTGTGCACTTAAAAGAGACTGCTACGACTGAAGGAGAAGACCCACACAACCCTCATTTATATTTGGCTCAGAGGAACGCTGCCCTTGAGCTAAATCTTATTTCTGATAGGACTTTTGGAAAGGACATGGGTGTGGCTGAAAGCACCGAGATGCAGAACCCTGACAACAGCAATGAAGACACCAATTCAAATAGGAGAACAGGCCTGGGACAGGGAGAGGAAGCTAGTGGTGAACATCGTCATCTTCACCTGTCCAGCTGCCACGAGTGCCTTGAACTGGAGAACTGCACCATAGAGTCGGTCAAATTTGCTTCAGCAGACAACATTCCGGACCTTCCTGATGATTACATCAGCTTGGAGGATCATTTTGATGTGGGTCATTCCAATGAGACCTCAAATCTTAATGTCAGCGGGAAGCCACCTAATGTTCTCGTCTATAGTAGCCCTTCATTTCCAGAACAGTTTAACCAAGTCAAATCGGTGCTCTTCCAATGCTTTGATAACTGTCGATACGTTGTGTACCCTCTCCCTGAGGAACAGGCTCTCACAGCCCCATGGATGGACAATTGCTTACTGTTGGTTCTAGTGGGTGAGGAACCCATGCCTTCCAATCTTCATAGACTCTTTACTTCCTATCTGGAGAAAGGTGGGAAGATCCTTGGGTTAGCCTCCTCTTATACGTTTGGCAATGTAGCTCTGAAAAGAAAATCTGAACTTCTTGGCTCAGTTCAAGACCTGGTTTTTGATGGACCCAATGGCAATCAGATTAGTCTCAATGTCATGGTCAGTGGGTTTGCGTATGAGGAGGGCTTGGTAGAGTCACGTGATAAGGTGGATAAATGGGGACGGTTAAACAATGACAGCCAGGATCTGATGATGGTGCGTCAAGCGTATGGTGACAACGGTGGAGAAGCTGTCCTATGCCAGGTATAATTTCCCCTTCAGCTTTGCCAGTTTTTACCTTAAAGTTATATTAAAGCTGTGAATTGTTTTACTTTTAAAAATGTTATACTTACCTGCTCTGTGCAGTGGTTTTGGACAGAGCAACCCCGATCCTCTTCTCGGATCCCCCACTGGTGCTCCTAGACCCTCCAGCCTGCCAAGCGCCCCCCCAGCAAGCAGCTTCTTATGGGGCACCCAGGCAGGCTCGCTCCTGAACCACTACGCTGCATGTCCATTCACACACACAGCCAAGGCTCGCCCCCACCCCTCTCCTCACTGGTGCACTGGCTGTGATTGACACTGACTCCCACTGCTGTTTCAACCATTGAGGAGGGATAGTCCCCAGAGAGCCGAGGCTCAAGTGCAGAGCGCTGGAGGAAGATTGGGCTCAGGTAAGTATTTGGGCGGGCTGCTGCACAAAGAAGGTTTTTTACCTTCATGCATAGAATGCATGAAGGTAAAAAACCTTAAACCTTCAGAACCAGTTTAGGCATATTAAATGCTTACAGTCCCTTTAAAAAGTATTCATACCACTTGAAAATTTCCACCTTTTTGTCATGTTACAACCAAAAACGTAAATGTATTTTATTGGGATTGTATGTGATAGACCAACACAAAGTGGCACATAAAAAGTGGAAGGAAAATGATAAATGGTTTTCAAATTTCTTACAAATAAATATGTGAAAAGTGTGGGGTACATTTGTATTCAGCCCCCCTGAGTCAATACTTTGTAGAACCACCTTTCACTGCAAATACAGCTGCAAGTCTTTTTGGGGATGTGTCTACCAGCTTTGCACATCTAGAGTGATTTTTTTTGCCCATTCTTCTTTGTAAAATAGCTCAAGCTCTGTCAGATTGGATGGAGAGCGTCTGTGAACAGCAATTTTCTTGCCACAGATTCTCAATGGGATTTAGGTCTGGACTTTGACTGGGCCATTCTAACGCATGAATATGCTTTGATCTAAACCATTCCATTGTAGCTCTGGCTGTATATTTAGGGTCGTTGTCCTGCTGGAAGGTGAACCTCCACCCCATTCTCAAGTCTTTTGCAGACTCTAACAGGTTTTCTTGTAATATTACCCTGTATTTGGCTATATCCATCTTCCCATCAACTCTGACCAGCTTCCCTGTCCTTGCCGAAGAAAAGCATCCCCACAACATGATGCTGCCACCGCCATGTTTCATGGTGAGGATGGTGTGTTCAGGGTGATGTGAAGTGTTAGTTTTCCGCCACACATAGCGTTTTGCTTTTAGGCCAAAAAGTTCAATTTCGGTCTCATCTGACCAGAGCACCTTCTTCCACGTTTGCTGTGTCCTCCACATGGCTTCTCGCAAACTGCAAATGGGACTTCTTATGACTTTCTTTCAGCAATGGCTTTCTTCTTGCCACTTTTCCATAAAGGCCAGATCTGTGGAGTGCACGACTAATAGTTGTCTTGTGGACAGATTCTCCCACCTGAGCTATGGATCTCTGCAGCTCCTCCAGAGTTACCATGGGCCTCTTGGCTGCTTCTCTGATTAATGTTCTCCTTGCCCGGCCGGTCAGTTTAGGTGGACGGCCATGTCTTGGTAGGTTTGCAGTTATGCCATACTCTTTCCATTTTCGGATGATGGATTGAACAGTGCTCCGTGAGATGTTCAAAGCTTGGGATATTTTTTTATAACCTAACCCTGCTTTAAACTTCTCCACAACTTTATCACTGACCTGTCTGGTGTGTTCCTTGGTCTTCATGATGCTGTTTGTTCACTAAGGTTCTCTAACAAACCCCTGAGGGCTTCACAGAACAGCTGTATTTATACTGAGATTAAATTACACACAGGTGGACTCTATTTACTAATTAGGTGACTTCTGAAAGCAATTGGTTCCACTAGATTTTAGTTCGGGGTTTCATATTAAAGGGGGCTGAATACAAATGCACACCACACTTTTCAGATATTTATTTGTAAAAAATTTGGAAAACCATTTATCATTTTCCTTCCACTTCACAATTATGTGCCACTTTGTGTTGGTCTATCACATAAAATCCCAATAAAATACATTTACCTTTTTTGGTTTTAACATGACAAAATGTGGACAATTTCAAAGAGCATGAATCCTTTTTCAAGGCACTGTAAATAAAAGGAAAAGTAAAAATGCTGGGTTTAATACTGCTTTATGGAAACTGGCCAAACTCCAGTTAGATGTACCAGCAGGCCATAGATGAGTCAAAAATAGAACAAAAATTCTTGTCAATCATCAGGTCATTCGGTTTTCGCATCATTACTGTGACAGGAGATTTTTGTGCCGCAATCAAATGCCTAATCCAACATGCTGGATTTTTTTTTTCAGAAAAACAAAACAAATGACACAATCGTATGCGCCATTTTTGTTTTTTGATCGACGGAACATTCGGTTTTCGACTCATCTATGGCTGGCCTAACTGGCACAGGGTTTAGTCCACCAAAAAGCAATCTTTTAGATATTGATGAAGCCTGTTGGGCTGTGCCAACCTCTGGGTTTTTTTTTATGACTTGGATACTTCAACTGTGGAACCTCTCTGTCCTAATTCCAAAATGTTGCTCCTGTTTACCTGGAAGTTTTGAATGCTTTTGCCCACCTGGAACATCTTGTTGCATTCTAATTAAAATATTCAGCAGGGAGAATAGGAACCCCTTAATGATGGCCACATTAGGTGTGTAGACCCAAGACAATTAACCACTTAAGGACCGGGCCTCATTTTTAGATGTGTTGTTTACAAGTTAAAAACCTTTTTTTTCTAGAAAATTACTTAGAACCCCCAAACATTATACATTCTTTTCTAACACCCTACAGAATAAAATGGCGGTCATTGCAATATTTTCTGTCACACCCTATTTGTGCAGCGGTCTTACAAGCGCACTTTTTTTTGGAAAAAATTCACTTTTTTGAATTAAAAAAATAAGACAACAGTAAAGAGCCCAATTTTTTTTATTTTGTGAAAGATAATGTTACGCTGAGTAAATTGATACCCAACATGTCGCGCTTCAAAATTGCGCCTGCTTGTGGAATGGCGACAAACTTTTACCCTTAAAAATCTCCATAGGCGATGTTTAAATTCTACAGGTTGCATGTTTTGAGTTACAGAGGAGGTCTAGGGCTAGAATTATTGTTCTCGCTCTACCGATCGCGGCGCTAACTCACATGCGTGGCTTGAACACCGTTTCCATATGCGGGCGCTACTCATGTATGCGTTCGCTTCTGCGCGTGAGCTCGGCGGGACAGGGCGCGTTTAAAAAATTTTTTTTTTTCTTATTTTACCTTTTTATTTTTACATAGTTTTTTTTTTTTTTTTAAATTGTGTCACTTTTATTCCAATTAGAAGGAATGTAAACATCCCTTGTAATAGGAAAAAACATGACCGGACCTCTTAAATATGAGATCTGGGGTCAAAAATTTGCACTAAAATGCAATAATAATAAAAAAAAAAAAAAATTGTCATTTAAAAAAACGATTTAAAAAAAATTGCCCTTTTTAAGAGCTATGGATGGAAGTGACGTTTTTACGTCGGTTCCGCCCTGCAATGTCATGGAGACGGGTGGGGGCCATTTTCCCCTCACTCGTCTCCATGCCCAGAGAGGAATGGATTGCCTCGGCTCCGGTAAGCGGCAGAGGGCACCTGAGAGCGGGGGGAGGGGGGCCCTCTACCACCGCCGATAAAAAGTTGCGGCGAATTCGCTGCAGAGACCACTTTTATCTTTTAGGGGACGGCCGAACATGAGCTAGCTGCTGCCATAACGATATCCGTCCTCAAAGTAAGGACGTATATCGGCGTTCGGCGGTCAGGGAGTGGTTAAAGTATAACTAAAGGTAAAACTTTTTTTTCTTAGTTTTGGATAGAGTGGAGAGCGATTCGACTACCTGTCAGGTCCTATAACTGTCTGTACCCACCATTAGGGATATTCACCCTCTATTTGTCCTGTTTACCATTATCATTGAAAGTAAAAGAAAATCCCACATTTTGGGTTGTCCCCAGAAAAGTAATAGAGGGGAAATGTTCCAATGGGGACACTAGTTCTGGTGACCTGGGTGTCCCCAAGAAATTCCCTTAAAATTAAAATTAATTAAATTAATTAAAAAAGTAATTAAATTAAATTTTTGCTTTGTGGTGGCAAGATGCAATTTAGTTCCGCTTTAAGTTTTTTTTGTTTTTTGTTTTTTCCCGAAAATTATGCATTTGATGACTAGCTGCACAAATATCTTGTGATGTAAAAAGAATGCAACTTCCACCATTTTATTCTACGGGGCCTCTGTTTTCAGAAAATATATACTGTTGGGGGAAGAGTCAAGAAAAGTCATTTTCAAGCAAAAGGAGGGGCTTTCTCAACTAAGCACGCCCTCCTGCCTGCATGCCTGGGCAACTGGATTGTTGGAATTAAAAGCTACATGAATCATCTGCCCTTACCATGGCCACAGCTAGAAATACTAGGGGGTGTTTTTCAAAGTGATTTCTCAATAAATGCAGATATGGATAGATAGGTGAGCTTGCTTTGATTATTAAAAATTGTATTAAATTGCGTTTTTGCTTTGTGGTGCTCCGAGGCAGTTTAGTTCCGCTTTTTTTTTACCTGAAAATATGATAATTTATAAATCATTTGATGAATAATTTGATGGCCAGCTGCGCAAATATCTTGTGACATAAGACTACAACTGCCGCCATTTTATTCTGCAGGGCCTCTGCTTTCAGAAAATATATAATGTTGGGGGATCTAAGTAATTTTCAAGCAAAAGATGCTAATTTTAATGTTTGTGTGAAAAATTGCCCTGGAATCAAAGTGGTCATTTTTTTCTATCACAGGGCTATTATTTTTTTTATTTTTGTAAAGGGAATTCTGCTTTAAATGTATATTGACAATGTTTAGTAAAAACAGTATGGATAATGTGTGCGCACTGTTTATTTTACAGGTCAGGCTGGAAGTGGCTCCCGAGTCTCTAATGGAACATAAGGGGACCTTTGACACCTTGAAGCTCAGTAACCCCCAGAGGCATGAAGTACTGACGCAGATCCTCATCAGTCTTGGTCTGGAGTGTGAGGTCAGCTCCTCCCCGACTCTCACACCTGTCTACCTGCTAAGTGCACAGAAGGTAAGATCAGGTTGTCATTAATGCATAGACCTCGGGCCACGTTTATTAGTGTATCTGACTTGACAACCAATAAAAATTCTCAGTTCTTTTAAAATGGTCATACACTGATCAAGATTTGGCCGGTTCAACAAGGACTGACCGAATTTCTATCAGTGCGTGGCTCCACAGAAGTCGATCACTTGAACAACATTTGCTGAAGGAACATGTTTGTTTTTTTTCTCAATAAGCAGCTGCAGCCAAACAGCTGCAGCCACTGCTCGGCGTATTCTGACAACAGCAGCCGCAGCCACTGATCAGCATAATCTGACAGCAGCAGCCACTGATCAGCGTAATCTGACAGAAGCAGCCACTGATCAGCGTAATCTGACAGCAGCAGCCACTGATCAGCGTAATCTGACAGCAGCAGCCACTGATCAGCGTAATCTGACAGCTGCAGCCACTGATCAGCGTCTTCTGACAGCTGCAGCCACTGATCAGCGTCTTCTGACAGCTGCAGCTGCAGCCACTGATCAGCGTCTTCTGACAGCTGCAGCTGCAGCCACTGATCAGCGTCTTCTGACAGCTGCAGCTGCAGCCACTGATCAGCGTCTTCTGACAGCAGCAGCTGCAGCCACTGATCAGCGTATTCTGACAGCAGCAGCTGCAGCCACTGATCAGCGTATTCTGGCAGCAGCTGCAGCCACTTATCAGCATATTCTGACAGCAGCAGGTGCTTATTGCATTTTCCTGATTGCCGTATTACTTTCCATCATTCATAAAATATAATGGGGGGAGATTTACAAAGACTGGGGAAGGCATAATCTGGTGCAGCTCTGCATAGAGACCAATAAGCTTCCAGGTTTTATTGTCAAATCTTAATTGAACAAGCTGAAGTTAGAAGCTGATTGGCTACCATGCACAGCTGCACCAGATTCTCAGTGTTCCAGGTTTAGTAAATCTTCCCCTATATCTCCTATCTTGAAGGATGGCATTAGATCTCTGTTTGCACATGTGTGAGTTCTGGCGCTGCATCATTGGGGGGACCTGGTCACAAGAAGCTGTCAATGTTGCCTCCTTATCGCCTCTCAAAAGCCTCTGAAAAGCATTCTACCATTTCATCAGACAGGAATTGATAGAAAATCTCCAAAAGCCCAGAATGGCAAGAAAAACGGGGGTTCTAGCCCTTCCCTATGCCATCCACTTTATGAAGAAACATACACTTTGATTAACTTTTATGCATTTTTGTGCATGTTAAAAAAATAGATGAAATAAATGCTTAGAGACACATTTATAGTACATAAAAAAATTACAAAAAAAACACCCATGAAAACTTTTTTTTTTTTATGGTGTATGATTCAGGCTTTTGATTATAGCTACCAATGAAGGAGAATACAGCATAAATTCTGACAATACATAGGTGCTGCATTTCAAAATTGCAGTTCTATAAAGAATCCACAAGGTGGTGCTGATGGACATAAAATGACTCGGTGCACATAGCGGGTTTATGTACATCATTCACAGTAACATCTCTGCTTATGAAATATTGATTGATAGCATTTGAAGCAGGGGTCTCAAACTGGCCGCCCTCCAGCTGTTGCGAAACTACAAGTCCCATCATGCTTCTGCCTGTGGGAGTCAGGCTTGTAACTGTCAGCATTGCAATCCCTCATGGGAATTTAAAGGGTAACTCCACTTTTGTGGGGCAAATAATAAAACAGTAATATAGCATATACAGTGCCTTGCAAAAGTATTCACCCCCCTTGGCATTTTCCGTGTTTTGTTGCCTCACAACCTGGAATTAACATGGATTGTTTGAGGATTTGCATCATTTAATTTACAGAACATGCCCACAACTTTGAAGATTTTTTTTTTTTTATTGTGAAGCAAACAACAAATAGGACAAAATACCGGAAAAAGTCAATGTGTATAACTATTCACCCCCCTAAAGTCAATACTTTGTAGAGCCACCTTTTGCGGCTATCACAGCTCCAAGTCACTTTGGATAAGTCTCTATGAGCTTGCCACATCTTACCACTGGGATTTTTGCCCATTCCTCCTTGCAAAACTGCTCCAGCTCCTTCAAGTTGGATGGTTTGCACTTGTGAACAGCAATCTTTAAGTCTGATTTTCTATTGGATTGAGGTCTAGGCTTTGACTAGGCCATTCCAACACATTTACATGTTTCCCCTTAAACCACTCAAGTGTTGCTTTAGCAGTGTGTTTGAGGTCATTGTCCTGCTGGAAGGTGAACCTCCATCCTAGCCTCAAATCACACACAGAGAGGTACAGGTTTTGCTCAAGAATATCCCTGTATTTAGCACCATCCATCTTTCCCTCAACTCTGACCATTTTCCCAGTCCTGACTGCTGAAAAACATCCCCACAGCATGATGCTGCCACCACCATGTTTCACAGTGGGGATGGTGATCTTTGGGTGATGTGATGGGTTTGCGCCAGACATAGCGTTTTCTTTGATGGCCAAAAAGTTCAATTTTAGTCTCCTCAGACCAGAGCACCTTCCTCCATACATTTTGGGAGTCTCCCACATGTCTTTTCGCAAATTCAAAACGTGCCATTTTGTTTTTTGCTGAAAGTAATGGCTTTCTTCTGGCCACTTTGCCGTAAAGCCCAACTCTTTGAAGCGTACGGCTTATTGTCGTCCTATGTACAGATACTCCAGTCTCTGCTGTGGAACTCTGCAGCTCCTCCAGGGTTACCTTAGGTCTCTGTGCTGCCTCTCTGATTAATGCCCTCCTTGCCCGGTCCATGAGTTTTGATGTGCAGCCGTCTCTTGGCAGATTTGCTGTTGTGCCATGTTCTTTCCATTTGGTTATGATAGATTTGATGGTGCTCCTAGGGATCATCAAAGATTTGGATATTTTTTTTATAACCTAACCCTGACTTGTACTTCTCAACAACATTGTCCCTTACTTGTTTGGAGAGTTCCTTGGTCTTCATGGCAGTGTTTGGTTAGTGGTGCCTCTTGCTTAGGTGTTGCAGCCTCTGGGGCCTTTCAAAAAGATGTGTATATGTAATGACAGATCATGTGACACTTAGATTGCACACAGGTGGACATCATTTCACTAATTATGTGACTTCTGAAAGTAATTGGTTGCACCAGAGCTTTTTATGGGCTTCATAACAAAGGGGGTGAATACATACGCACATGCCAATTATCTGTTTTTTATTTCTGAAAAATGGGTTTTATGTATATATTTTTCTAATTTTACTTCATCAACTTACACTATTGTGTTCTGATCCATCACATATAATTCAGATTAAAAAAAACATTGAACTAAAGGCTGTAATGTAAAGACATGCTGGTAAGGTAAATCGGATCCTGTCTAAATTTGCCCTAGTATGTGAGTTAGGGACCTTAGATTGTAAGCTCCTTGAGGGTAGGGACTGATGTGAATGTACAATGTATATGTAAAGCGCTGCGTAAATTGACGGCGCTATATAAGTAACTGAAATAAATAAATAATGTAACAAAATAGGTAAAAAACCAAGGGGGTGAATACTTCTGCACTATACCATTGCTACATAAGTCATATTGTAATTGAATTTTATTAAAAATTAACTTTCTTATTACTTTTCTGTAACATTCAATGCAATATGGCACCTGGAAGAGTTCTTTACAAACCAGCCCCAGAAATGTAATTTCCTGCTTGTGTGATTGGCTTACTGATATTCCCAAAGATTTGTACTAAGATATGTAGCAAATTTTAGGCATCCTCTGCAAAAATTTCTGTTTTTTGAGGTACTGCCAAAGGGTTAATCTTCCCTAAAGGGATGGAGACCCTGCAACTTTTTTTCATAAGAACACAGAAAATGCATCAGCTGACTAAAGAGGAACTGCAGTCTGCTCACATAATTTGTAATAAAAACATCTTTGCTATTCTGAAGCTTCCCTCCAACCACTTTGCATATTATTTTATATATACTGTGATTCTGCACTTGCCAAATATGCTGCAGAAACCTCCATCCACTGACTCTGGCTGCAACCATTTTAACTATGGGCAGCTGAAGCTGCTGCCTGTTCACTTCCTGGATTTACACAGACACACAGAGGCACGCCTCCAGCTCTGCAGCTCTCATGTGCCCTCTTATGACTCATCCCCCCTCCTGTCATGGCAAACTCATACGAGAGCGACAGCTGTGTATGATGTCATAAGCCTAGGCTTTTTACCAGACAAGAAACAGGAAGTGGGCTGTATAAGGGATTTACCGGCAGAAAAAAAATGTTTTACTGTCCAGAGTTAAAACAACAAGGGCAGAAGATTTAATAGATGGAAAGATGAAAAAAATGACTGAAGGTCCGCTTTAATAATGAAAAAGTTGCTTCCATTCAGACTCTCTTTGTACATTGACATACTGTATGTAGTATATTGTAAGTGTAATCAACGATAAAGAGCTATTTCTTCAGAGCAGAAACAGGTAGGAATCTGCCACAACATTTGCTAAAATCCTTGCAATGTACACCGATCACCCAGAGCTACTCCTTAATAAAAGCTCTAGTTGAAAACTGGCATCAAACGTAGATAATATCAGATTGTGTGCACTACTTCCTGATTGTAACCTGCAGCATCATTTTCAGTTAAAGGAGAAGTACAGCCAAAGCTCGTTTGGCTGTACTTCTCCTGTGGATCATAGGAGTGCAGTTCGTTTAACACTCCTGTGACCCGTTTTCAGTAAACAGCGGGCTGAAGTCTGCTGTAGGCTGATGTCACAGAGCCAGTCCAGGCTCACGACTACGATGTCTGGATCCGCCCACATGCCTGGACCGGCACCTGGTTCAGCCTCTCAGCGAGCCGATGAGAGGCCGAGCCGCCCGATCCACAGCCCAGTGCTCCAGTCAGCACGCGGGGGGGAAGGGGTGGGCAGAGCAGATAGCAGTGACTGATAGTCACCAGCTCTCTGCTCAGGGAGCCCTGAGAACCGAGCGATCAGCGGTGTTTGATCGCTCGGTTCTCAGTCTTAGAGCCAGCGGTGGATAGATGCAGCATCGGACTGATGCTGCATCCACCTAGGTAAATATGAACTGTGCAAAAAAAAAATAACAAAATCATACTTCTCTTTTAACGTTCAGAAAACAGAAGCACAATCCCAATAAAATATACAGAGTAGTTTATTAAAATGCAAAACAAAACACACTTTCATCAGAGGCTTCCAGGGATAAGCAGGATTCAAGGTGTATCACAGAGCCAACTACACAGGACCCTATGGCCGGCACAGGGCAATCCATATGACAATGGATGAAAAGCGGCAATGACTGCAGCTGGACCCGCCACCTTGTCATGAGGTTTTCATCTGTTTTCACATGGATTCCCTTGTGATAGCAAAAAATGTAAATAAAAAAACAAAACAATGTTTTCAAATATTATTGTAATAAAATAAAAATAACCAGTGAAATAAAACAAAATTACAAGGATCCCCATTGGCCCACACATGCATGCAAATGTAAACAAGCGCATAGGGTATGCATGAGTATGAAAACAGCAACTGCAGCACAAGTATCGCCACAAACATTATGGAGAGCAGTCATTTCAGCACCATCATTTCCGATGAACTCTAAACTGATAACCTATAAAGGCTTTTAATGGTCACCTATGAACAATTTTGGGTACCGTGGTTTTTCACCATTTTTTATGGGCACATGCTGTATGAAGAAAGTGATACTAAAGTCTCGTCTTTTTTTTTTTTTTTATTTGTTTAACCACTTGCTTACCGGGCACTTTCCCCCCCTCCTGCCCAGACCAATTTTCAGCTTTTAGCACTGTCACTCTTTGAATGACAATTGCGCGGTCATACAACATTGTAAACAAATGAAATTTTTATAATTTTTTCTCCCATAGAGCTTTATTTTGGCGGTATTTGATCCCCTCTGGGTTTTTTATTTTTTGTTAAAAAAATTAAAAAAGACCTATTTATTTATTTATTTTTTTAAAAATAAAACCATTTTATGTTTTGTTAATAAATTTTGCAAACAGGTAATTTTTCTCCTTCATTGATGTACGCTGATGAGGCTATACTGATGGGCACCGATAGGCTTCATTGATGGGCACTGATAAGGCGGCACTGATGGGCACTAATAGGCGGCACTGATGAGGTGGCACTGGTGGGCACTGATAGGCTTCATTGATGGGCACTGATAAGGCGGCACTGATGGGCACTAATAGGCGGCACTGATGAGGTGGCACTGGTGGGCACTGATAGGTGGCATTGGTGGGCACTGATGGGTGGCACTGATGGACGGCACTGAAGGCCATTGATAGGTGGCACTGGTAGCTGGCGCTGATAGCTGACACTGATGGGTGGCAGTGATGGGCACTGATCGGCACTGGTAGGTGACACTCATAGGCAGCACTGCTAGGTGGCACTGATGAGGCACTGATTGGCATCACTGGGCATTGATAGCTGGCACTGATTGCTGGCACATATGTACTGGTGGGCACTGATTCGTGGCACTGGCAGGCGGTACTGGTGGGCACATATGAGGCGGCTTCACCTCTTCCTCTTTGGGACCGATGTCCCTTCAACAGAAGCCGGTGATCGGCTTTTTTTTTTCTCCTCATGCTGTCAGCGTGAGAAGAAAAAAAAAACAAACTATTACCGATATTCTGTTTACATTACGTGATCATGTGGTAAGGGGTCGGGATCGACCCCTTACTCCGATCTGTGATCACCCGAGTCTCATTGACTCAGGTGATCACAGCGCGCGCCCTTGAGGGGGGCACGGCGAGCGCGCAAAGGGGAGGACGTCTATTGACGGCCTCCCGGCAAAGCAGATCCATGCTGTAGCCGTCGTTCGGCTATAGTGTGGATCTGAAGGTGTTAAAAATAACAAATTTGTTACTTACCTGCTCTGTGAAGTGGTTTTTCACAGAGCAGCCTGGATCCTCCTCTTCTTGGGTTGCTCGCTGGCACTCCTGGCCCCTCCCTCCTGTCGGGTGCCCCCTCAGCAAGCAGCTTGCTATGGGGGCACCCGAGCCGCTGCTCTGTATATACAATCAGACACAGAGCCACTGCTTGGCCCCGCCCCCTCTCTCTCCTCATTGGCTCACTGACTTTGATTGACAGCAGCTGGTGCCAATGGCGCCCTCTGCTGTGTCTCAGTCGAACAGGAGGGAGAGACAGCTGAGTCTCTCGTGCAACATAGCTGGATCGAGATGGGGTCTCAGGTAAGTATTAGGTGGGCTGGGGGGGGAGCTGCACACAGAAGGTTTTTCACTTAATGCATAAAGATAAAAAAACCTTCTGCCTTTACAGCCAGTGGTAAAGTTAAAGTTACGACCAGTACAAAAGTGTTATAAACTTTTGCAGACGGCAGTAAATCTAAGAAAAGCTGTTAATTTTCCAACTAAGTCTCCAATTTTTTACCTTTTCCAGGTTGTCATTGTCTTCAAGATGTTTTGTTTCTCTCTTTTTTTTTTATTTAATGTGTCAGTAATTTGTTTTGTTTTCCTCCTTTTTTGTTTTGCACTGATAAATAACAAACAGTAGCATAAAAGCCCATGAAACCTGGTAAAGTGATACACAAGTATAAATCCCGTCAGTTCTGCATTCTTTTGTGTTCTTGCGCCCCCTGCTGGTGCCGTGCTCTCCTCTCGGTTGGTAATGCACACACAGGAAAGCCCTGATATTACGGTTTCGAAGAGGCCATTAAATCATAGATTAACATTTGTCTAGTTAAAAGTCCACGCAGGGAAATTTTATTGTGTATCAAATCATCTGAGAAAGTTTTCCTTCCACTTTGGCTATTCCCCATCTCCCTGTAACTGTACCTTTCCTGGCTACCAAAAACGTTGTAAAATCGCATAATTGTTACGCAAGTAACGGCCTAAGGAGACTCGTAACCGCCGTCCATGAAAAGTGAACCTGTAAAACAGGATGGGCAGGACTGAACTTAATACCGCCAGTGAAAGGTTCTTAGTAAGAACAAGAATGGGCTACGTAATATTCTTTATAACTCCAGAACAGATGGCTGTATGGACATAGGAGAAGTACTGTGCGTGCGTTTGTATTTATTTATTACAGGTACTTCTCTAGCGCCATCAATTTACGCAGCGCCTTTACATATTTTTTTTATTGTACATTCACATCCAGGGCTGCTGTTAGAAATCACTGGGGCCCCATGCAGCCTACCTGACGGGGCCCCCTTCTCCTGGCCGAAAGTGACTGAGGACATAGATTTATCAGTCCCTTTCTCTGTAGCCTCAGCTGCACAGATGAATTAGTAGGAAACTCTCATTTTCACAGTTTACTATGCTTCAGTAATGAATGGACACAGGAGTGATTGGTACCGATCACTCACTGTGTTCATTTAGGAATGGAAGGGGCCAGTAAATGACATACAGTATTTACTGGCCCCTTCCCCCTGCTCTCCATCCTGAAACATCCCCCTTTGTGCCCGCAGCAGCTGCCGGAAGGAGGGGAGAGGAGGGAAGCCGGCAGCGCTGCGGGGCAAATGGGCACCAAGGGGGCCTGGACAGCAGATGGAAGGGGCGCATTCGCTAGGACCAATCCCCCTGCAGTGCAGCCGGAGGAAGAAAGAAGAGGAGAAGCTGGCAGTGCTGCAAAGGGAGGCAGAAGAGGATTGGTGTCTGCAATAAGACAGTACAGCCGGAACCTCCTGCTCAGCAGGTGCCTGGGCCCCCCTTTTGAACTGATAGGGTCCGGACCGAGTACAGGAGGGCTGGCTGTAATCAGTGGCCCTGTTCACATCAGTCCCTGCCCTCAGGGAGCTTACAGTCTATGGTCCCTAACTCACATTCATACATATACATACTAGGGCCAATTTAGACAGGAGCCAATTAACCTACCAGCATGTCTTTGGAGTGTGGGAGGAAACTCCAGGCAGGTAGTGGTTGGGATTCGAACCGACGACCCTAGTGCTGTTAGGCAGACGTGCCAACCACTTAGCCAATCTGCGACCCATAGAATATAAACATAAAGGGGGACATACTCGACTGGTATTGGCTGGCGTAAACCATGCATGAGACTGGGACGCCCAAGAACAGTCCAAGCAAGCAAACAAACACAGTTCAAGGACTTTGTACAGGGCGTTTTTCTGTGGGGCTGCATATATGTGTATTTCCCTTTTGTTCCGGCGCGCTTCCAGCACAGAGACCGGGGTCTCACTGAGACTCCCGGGCTCTGTACTAATGATCGGGACCCAGAACTCCCGATTCTGGGTCACCTGATTGTTGTGGTAGCCTCTGATTGGCTACCAAAGCGATCAGTCACTGCGAAGCCTGCCCCTGTGTTTTTCTCTCTGTGAATGGAAAGGAAAGATGCACTGTATCTTTCTCTTTCCTTGCAGAGAGGAAAAAAAAAAGTTAAATAAAATAAAAAAGTTAAAAAAATAAATAAATACATAGAACAAAGTTTGATTGAGGTTAGTGTTTGGGTCAATTAAGGGTCAAAGGTCAGGATCAGTATATTTTGGGCAAGATTTTTTTAAATTAGCATCAGTGTGTTTTAGGTAGGACTAAAAAAAAAAAAAAAAAATAAAAAAAAAAAAGCAGCAAAATGTGCACTATTGGATTCTGGGCTGTACTACACAAACAACAACTAACATACACATATGTGATCATTTATTTTGGGTTGTTCTTTTGGAAATATACCAGAAATATACAGCTAAACAAATCAATTTATTATTATTTTTTTTTTGTTTGCTATTTCAGGTAAATTTTCCTTTGGTAATAATAAAAATCAGAAGCTAAGAAGCTATTCATTACCATTTACCACCAAATGAAAGGCCAATTTGTCCTGAAAAAAATCCTGTATAATCCACCTGGATGCACAAAGTAGTTGTGATGTATAGTTTTACTAACACATGTCAAAGTTGCAAAATTGAGTTTAGGCATTTTTATTTGTTTTACCCTTAGGCACGAAGGGGTTAACTACAAACACTATTTTACGTGCACAGGTAGTTTTTTCCTTTTCGTTGTAAAGGTGAACTAACCCTTTAAAACTTGACATGTTGGTTATCTATTTACTCAGCATAACCTCATTTTTTTTTATACAGGGTTTTGGGCAAGGGAAAGGCCAAAATAGGCACCACATCCCAAATAGTTACAAACTTGGGGACACAGAAAGCGGGACATTAAAGGTGCCAAAAAAAGAGATGATGACTTATCACAAATAGATCAAACTTAATAATGGTTTATTTAAAATAGTAAAAATTTGTCACATCTACTTGCGATTCGTAGAACAATGCAACCACTTCTGCTCTACATGTTTCGTCCAGAATTGCTTCCTAAGAGACTTAGGAGTGCTGCATAAAGTTGATGCTGTAGATGAAAAGACAGACATTTATAAACATTTGCAAATATCGAATTATACAAATATTTCTCATTATAATTATTTTTTTTTCATATCATTTATACAAAATATTTTCTTTCATGAATATCAGAATATTGAATTAGAGAAGTTGGGCCTACCGGATGCTTAAAAATCAGAACTTTAATGAACTGAGTACATAAATTCCAATAGATGGCAGGTTTATGAGATGTATTTTTTTATATTTTATCAAAGATTATATAATATATATTGTTTTGTGTGCCTTAAAACACATTTTAATGTATTTTTTACTGGTTTCACAAACCATTGTGCTAATATCGTGTAGACATGTGCACTGACAAAAAAATTTGTTTGTTTTAGTTTTCGTTTCATTTTTTTTTTCGGAAAATCGGAATTTCCAAATTTTCGAATTTCAGATTTTTCAAATTTCCGAATTCGAATTTTCGAATTTTTGAATTCCAAATTTTCGGATTTTCGGAATTCGAAAATTCGGAAATTCAGAAATTCGAAAATTTTAAAGTCTGAAAAAAAGAAAGAAAATCAGTAAAATTTCGAAACAATAACTAACTAATAATAACTAACTATTAAATTATAGGTATTGGAATTTCCTTTCAAATTTGGCTATTTGTGAACGTAAGGAATACTAATTTATCTGAAGTTACGAATTATCCGAAATAACGAATGCTGCATCTAAACAAATGGAATGGAACAAATTAATAATAAATAAAAATAATAAGAATGTTTTATTATTGTTTATTATTATTAGATCGTTGCATTCCATTTGTTTAGATACAGCATTTTTTATTGCGGATAATTTGTAACTTTGGATAAATTCGTACTCGTTACGTTCACAAACAGACACATTTAAAAGGAAATTCCAATATCTACTATTTATTATTTTTTATTAGTTATTAATTTAGATTTTCGGGTTTTCGAATTTTCAGATTTTCATTCTTTTGAATGTTCAGATTTTCATTCTTTTTTTTTTTGGATTTTCAAATTTCAAAATTTTTGAATTCTCTGACTTCCTAATTTCGAATTTCCGAACTCCGGAAATTCGAAATTTTGGAAATGGGGAAATTTGAAATTTTGGAAATTCGAAATCTCGGAAATTTGGAAATTCGAAATCTCGGAAATTTGGAAATTCGAAATCTCGGAAATTCGAAATCTCGGAAATTTGGAAATTCGAAATCTCGGAAATTTGGAAATTCGAAATCTCTGAAATTTGGAAATTCGAAATCTCGGAAATTTGGAAATTCGAAATCTCGGAAATTTGGAAATTTCGGAAATTAACAAATTGCACGTCTAATATCATGCAACATAAAAAATTGGACCTGAAAGCAGGTGTCTGCTTTCAGGCCTAAAATGATTTTTTTAACAAGTGCAAAAAAAATGCAAAAACAGCTCTGGCAGCGAAAAGTTAAAAGGACCAAACAGGATTTCTGCTTCCTGTCTAGTAATGCCACAGACATTACCAGTAGCATGCTTGCCTTACAATTGCCTATTTCTGCCAGCAGATGGCATAGACTTGCACCTAAGAACTGCATGACTATCCTGCAAAAAGGTTGACCTGCATGAGTTACTTTGGGATTCATCGTTGGTTTCCAATGTCATTATTAAACCTCCATTCCTTTACAAATCCAAGTATTTAAACACAGGTTTGTGAGATCCTATTAAATTCCATTGACAGCGTACACATCGAATTGTAAAAAAGACTACACCTGAATTTGGGATTTCAGATCATTGTCGCATAACGCTGTTGGCCCCGTAAAAAAAAACACGCAGGGCTTTAACTTCCGCAGGGGGACCAATATATCTTCCTGCATTGGCCGGCTAACGAAGACGTGATCTTTTTCATGTACTTAATTGACACCGTCCATAAGTGCTCCCATTGGCCATTCCAGATTGTAAATAGGTGAAAAGTTTGTTGGGTTTCACGGATGCGGGGAGAGAGGGACAGAAAGGCTTTTGTATGGGGTGTCAAAAAAGAGTCGCACCGCTCATTAACACGTTTGGCTATTGTTTGTGCAGATGTCTCCCCGCACAACTAACGAGGGGATGGAAGAAGAAAGGGATTGGGGTCTTTTGTGTCCTGTCTGACACTGCGCTGCAGAGGAAATACGCTCACACTTCCAACATCTCTCTGCAGTGTCCTGGGGGGAATTGACTTCTGGAAGCAGCCAAGTTTCCCGTTTTAATTGGACATTTTTTATTTTTTTATGTGGAATTATAAGTTAAAAGAACATGCAACGGAGTAAAAACAATTCACTTTGGTTCATGTAAGCGGAGCCTGTCAGTAGCTTTACAAGTGTGCATGAATAAATTCCGACATGTCACAGCGACAGTATAACAAAAAAAAAAACAAAACACCTTTTTATCATTAAAATCAATTTCCATTCATATTCTCTTTGCCTAGTCTGCTGCAAGCAGGAGGAAACATTTCCTCAGTCTCCTCTCCCCCAGTTATCAGACTGCAACTTTGTAACTTCGTAGTCACAAAGTCAGAGGCTCCAACATGGGGCTGACTACAGAAACAGGGGGCTGACAACATCTGACTACAGCCAAGAACTGTACAGGCACTAGGACTTATAATTGTGTCATCTGAGTCCAGGATGTAGATGGTGCCCGTGAATGATGCCTGAACAAAGAAAGCATTGTTTTTCTGGAGGGGTGAAAGCATTGTCAGAGGGGAGCACTGTGATCTCTGTGACAATAAATAAATAAATAAATATATATATAATATATTTTAAAAAAATAAATACATATATTAGTAAAAAAATATATATATATATTGGCTCACCATGCACCAGCTGAGAGTTGAAATCTGTCTTATAGCGGGAGTGAGATGTTGGGTGAAAGATAGAGGTACTTGGGTGGGCTTACAGAGGGGGAAGAAGGTCAGGTTGGCATTGTGGGAATCTTTACTAATAGATAATAGTAATTACTAGTAATAGTAATTCTAATAAATACCATATTTACATGAATACAATATCAGCAATGACATAGTGATCACATGCTGAAAGGTTCATTTGGCAAACAATAGTTTTGAGCTTGTAGAGGCTACTGCAGCCTGTAGATGGCAGTGTCTCTCTGTTTTATACTATAATTGTCTAATACAGTTCTAGTATTAAAGGATATCTAAATGTAAATGTAAAAAAAAAAAAAAAAATTTCATATTTACCTCCTCTGTGCAGTTGGTTTTGCACAGAGTGGCCTCCGAACCTCCTCTTCTGGGGTCCCTCAGCAGTGCTCCTGGCTCCTCCTCTTCTCGAGTGACCCGTCGCAAAAGCGTTCTCCCTCAGGGCACGCGGGCGCGCTCTTGTGTCCTGCTGCTGCGTCTATTGACACAGACAGCAGGACTCCCGCCCCCAGCTCCCGCATCATTGGATTTGATTGACAGCAGCAGGAGCCAATGGCTGCGCTGCTATCAATCTATCCAATCAGGACACGAGACACTGGCTGGAGCTGGTGTGCTCATTCCTGGTGCGGGAAAGACTGGGTTCAGGTAAGTAAAACCTGGGCTCTGCTAAACTAAAGAATGCATGAAGGCGAAAAACCTTGAGGGTTTACAACCCTTTTAAAAAAAATAAAAATAATTACACACAAAAATTACACACGCACTTTATGTGTGTGTAATAAATATATATATATGTGTGTTTTTGTTGCAGTACAGCCATGGCCAAACATTTTGAGAATGACACAAATATTCATTTTCACAAAGTCTGCTGCCTCATTTCTTATGATGGCAGTTTGCATACACTCCAGAATGTTATGAAGAGTGATCAGATGAATTGCAATAATTTGCAAAGTCCCTGTTTGCCATGAAAATTAACTTAATCCCATAAAAAAAAAAAAAAAAAAAAAAAAAAAACATCTCCACTAAATTTGTGAAGAAGGCTTCAGGACCCAGAAAGTCCAGCAAGCACCAGGACCATCTCCTACAGTTGATTCAGCTGCGGGATCGGGGCACCACCAGTGCAGAGCTTCCTCAGGAATGGCAGCAGGCAGGTGTGAGTACATCGGCACGCACCGTGAGGAGAAGACTTTTGGAGGATGGCCTGGTGTCAAGAAGGGCAACAAAATCAGTTCTCTCCAGGAAAAACATTAGGGACAGACTGATATTGTGCAAAAGGTACAGGGATTGGACTGCTGAGGACTGGGGTAAAGTCATTTCTCTGATGAATCCCCTTTCCGATTGTTTGGAGCCTTTGGAAAAAACCTTGTCCGAAGAAGAAAAGGTGAGAGCTACCTTCAGTCCTGGGTCATGCAAACAGTAAAGCATCCAGAGACCATTCATGTGTTTGGTTGCTTCTCGGCCAAGGGATTGGGCTTACTCACAATTTTTGCTGTACTTTACTTGTACTTTTTATTGGTTTAGGTTACTGCTTTTAAGTAGCGCGAGAGGCCTTTTTGAACACTTACTCACAATTTTGCTTAAGAACACAGCCATGATTAAGGAATGGTATAAAAACATCCTCCAAGAGCAACTTCTCCCAACCATCCAAGAACAGTCTGGTGAGGAACAATGCCTTTTCCAGCATGATGGAGCACCTTGTTATAAGGCAAAAGTGATAACTAATGCCTCGTTTCCACTGAGCGGATCGGTTCGGTTCGGTACAGTTTGAATGGCCTCGAATGGTCCGGTCTATTATGGTGAGCGTTTCCACTGCAAGTGGGACCACAAGGGGGCCATACAGGGTTTAGAAAAAATGCTAGTGTGATGTCATATTTGTGCGACAAGAAACCTGAGAATCGACAGCAATGGAGATCATCCAGCAGCTCATCTTTTCTCTAGTTGCCTTTTGGTTCTTCATATTTAAAAATCATACCGCACTGTATGAGAGAAGGTTGCGAGTGGCAATGAGAAACACAGCAGAAAAGAAAAGAAAACTTCTAGCTTGGATATGTAGCCGAGAGGAGAAGTACACCTTTATGCGGCAAAGACAAAGACAGCGCTATAGGGTAAGCAAACTACCTACCTGACACACACACACTGACCTACCTACCTGACACACACACTGACTTTCCTACCTGACACACACACTGCATTACCTACCTGACACACACACTGACCTACCTACCTGACACACACACTGACCTACCTACCTGACACACACACACACACACACACACACACACACTGACTTTCCTACCTGACACACACACACACTGCATTACCTACCTGACACACACACTGACTTTCCTACCTGACACACACACACACACACTGACTTACCTACCTGACACACACACTGACCTATCTACCTGACACACACACACACACACACTGACTTTCCTACCTGACACACACACTGACCTACCTACCTGACACACACACACACACACACTGACTTTCCTACCTGACACACACACTGACCTACCTACCTGACACACACACTGCATTACCTACCTGACACACACACTGACCTACCTACCTGACACACACACTGACCTACCTACCTGACACACACACACACACACACACACACACACACTGACTTTCCTACCTGACACACACACACACTGCATTACCTACCTGACACACACACTGACTTTCCTACCTGACACACACACACACACACTGACTTACCTACCTGACACACACACTGACCTATCTACCTGACACACACACACACACACACTGACTTTCCTACCTGACACACACACTGACCTACCTACCTGACACACACACACACACACACACTGACTTTCCTACCTGACACACACACTGACTTTCCTACCTGACACACACACTGCATTACCTACCTGACACACACACTGACCTACCTACCTGACACACACACTGACCTACCTACCTGACACACACACACACACACACACACACACACACTGACTTTCCTACCTGACACACACACACACTGCATTACCTACCTGACACACACACTGACTTTCCTACCTGACACACACACACACACACTGACTTACCTACCTGACACACACACTGACCTATCTACCTGACACACACACACACACACACTGACTTTCCTACCTGACACACACACTGACCTACCTACCTGACACACACACACACACACACTGACTTTCCTACCTGACACACACACTGACCTACCTACCTGACACACACACACACACACTGACTTTCCTACCTGACACACACACACACACTGCATTACCTACCTGACACACACACTGACCTACCTACCTGACACACACACTGACCAACCTACCTGACACACACACACACACTGACTTTCCTACCTGACACACACACACACACACTGACTTACCTACCTGACACACACACTGACCTATCTACCTGACACACACACACACTGACTTACCTACCTGACACACACACTGACTTACCTACCTGACACACACACTGACCTACATACCTGACACACACACACACACACTGACTTTCCTACCTGACACACACACACACACACACTGACTTACCTACCTGACACACACACACTGACCCACCTACCTGACCCATTGACCCACCTACCTGCCACACTTACCAAGAATAAGGAAAAATGTATATGTTGTATGAATATTTTTTTTATTTTATGATCTGTTACCATCTGTGTTTTTTATTTTTTTAGATGCTTCTCCTCTTGGCAAAGCAGCGCCACCGACCAGTCATTTGGGCTCTTCCCCGCGCCAATGAGTGGTGGGATGTGACCGTCCCGGGATTCACACACACACAGTGGGTGCACAACTTCCGAATGTCTGAGGAAACCTTCTCTTACCTTTGTACAAAGCTACGTCCAGCCATGGAGAAACAAAACACCAACTTCAGAGCTAGTTTGCCTGTGAGGAAAAGAGTTGCCATTGCACTGTGGAAGCTAGCTACCAACAGTGAATACAGAAGTATAGGTCATCTTTTTGGTGTCAGTAAATCCTCTGTGTGCCGGTGTGTGCAGGACTTCTGTAAAGCTGTCTGCACATTGCTAGCTCCTGAATTAGTACATTTTCCGGACAGGGAAAAACTTAAAGACATGGCTGACTACTTCGAGAACAGGTGGGGCCTTCCACAGTGTGTTGGTGCTATTGATGGCTCACACATACCAATAATAGCACCACAGGAATACCACACTGACTACTTTAATAGAAAAGGCTGGCATTCCATCATCCTCCAGGGAGTAGTGGATGGAAAAGGACTGTTCTGGAATGTGAATGTAGGAAAGCCTGGGAGTTTGCATGATGCCCGGGTTCTAAGATTGTCCACATTTTGGGATTGGGTTGGCCAGGGAGGCCTGTACCCTGTGTGCACTAAGAACATTTGTGAGGTGAATGTTGGCTATTATGTGCTCGGGGACTCTGCCTACCCTTTACAAAATTGGCTCCTGAAACCATTTCCTGACAATGGCCGCCTGACACCAGAACAACAAACCTACAACAAGAAAACATCCAGGGCACGGGTTGTAGTGGAAAATGCTTTTGGAAGACTTAAGGGTAGATGGCGGTGTCTTATGAAAAGGAATGACAGTGACATTAAACTTGCCAAATCCATGGTGCTAACTTGCTGTGCTCTTCACAATCTTTGTGAAAGTCATGGAGAAGACTTCCACCAGGATTGGAATACAGATTCAGAAGAGCCAGTAGTGATAGCAGCACAGGATATGGAAGAAGAGTGCAGTGAAATACGTCAGGCTCTGATGCGGCACCTCAATGTTTAATTTCCTTAAATTCTTTTTTACAAGTTTTAATAAAGTATTACTGTATTGTTAATAAAGTATTACATTAAATCAGACATACTCAAAAAATTCTCTCATGATTTTTATTTCACAAAAAAAAATTTCTATATATTCTAGAAAGTTAAAGTGTGAAAAATATATTTAAAAATAAGCTTTTTTTCTATAAAAACTTTACTTAAATGTTTTTTTTAATGAAACATGTACAAGTGTACAATTCTGTGCTGCATGAAAGGCCCTACTATCTGGGTGGTAACCTGGGATCACGACTGGCTCCAAGCACTTGAACAAGCTGACCAAGGACACCAAGGAAGGCCTGGTTGAAGGTAGACAACTGCTCCATCTGCTGCCGGGCGATTTCTGCCTCCTGGCGCATAGCTTCCTGTGCATCCTGACGCAGTGCCTGAAATCGCCTCTCAGAAAGGTTCTCAATCCTTTCCAGCTGCCTTTCCTCTGATGCCCGCATATCCTCCATGACTGTGCGCAGATCCATCTGCAACCGTCTCCTTTCACCTGTAATATACAAAAGACCAGAATAGTTTTTGGAAGCATGAGTATGACCACTGTAACCCCCTTTCTCATCTACCCCACCAGACTGTACCCCCTGATTTCCTGTCCCACCTCTGTTACCCCTGACATTCTGCCACAACTCTGTTACCCCTGCTCAGCTGCCCCGGCAATACACCTCCTTTCACATCTGCCCTACTGCTCTTATGTCCACTGCTGAAGCCCCTTCTCATCTGTTCCACCACTGTACCCCCTGCACATCTGCCACACTGCTGAAGCCCCTTCTCATCTGTTCCACCACTGTACCCCCTGTACATCTGCCACACTGCTGATGCCCCTTCTCATCTGTTCCACCACTGTACCCCCTGCACATCTGCCACACTGCTGATGCCCCTTCTCATCTGTTCCACCACTGTACCCCCTGCACATCTGCCACAATTCTGATTTATTTTAATAAAATGCACAATTGCAACTATCATCATGTCTTACCAGTGTGCCGGGGTGCATTGGGCGTACTCTGTGGTTGGCTACTCTGTGATTGGCTACTCTGTGGTTGGCTTGAGGAAATAGTACTGGTGCTGCTGAAAGAGGTTGAAGGTCCATCGTCGTTTGATGCATCATTGGGAACTCCATCACTTGTTTCTGCAAATGCACATATGGTTAAATATATATTTTTAAATGGTTAGCAGAGCAAAATCCTATGTATAATAAAAAAAAAAACTCACCAAAGGGGTCTATCATGGATTCGAGCATTGAAGTTGCAGAGTCCAGACCTCCCTCCCTGCCTTGGTTTGCTGGCCTATGACCGTAAATGGCGTCCATGGCGTCATACCACTTCCAAGTTCTCCGACTGTTTCCACTACGGCTGTTGTCGTCCTTAAATTTTTTATATTGGCCTTTAAGCTTCTTAAGCTTTGCCCTACACTGACCCGACGTGCGTTCAAATCCCTCGGCTGCCATCCGCTGAGAAATATCTTTGTACACCTTTTCATTCCTTACTGATCCATCAAGCTCACTCTGAATAACGCTGTCACCAATTATGCTAAGGAAAGTAGATAGTTCCTGTGATGACCAAACACGGCTGTTGTTAGCAGGCATCCTTTTCCTTTAATTCTCCTTTTATGCATGTGTTTGAGGCGCTTTCCTCTGACATCATCAGAGCACAGCAGAGGGTTTTGTGACAGCCAATCAGTGGAAAAGATCGTATGACGCCGGTAACTCCGCCCTAAGCGAACCGTTCCGTTTTCTATGGCCCCACATCTGAAGCAGGACCCTGAATGGAGCGGTACGGTTCGTTTGTATGGCACGCTTTCGTAATGGAAACACCCAAAATAGCGTACCGTACCGAACCGAACCGAACCGATCCGCTCGGTGGAAACGAGGCATAAGTGGCTTGGGGAACAAAATATCCAAATTTTGGGTCCATGGCCAGGAAACTCCCCAGACCTTAATCTCATTGAGAACTTGTGGTAAATCCTCAAGAGGTGGATGAACAAGAAAACCCCCCCACAAATTCTGACAAATTCCAAGCATTGATTATGTAAGAATGGGCTGCCATCAGTCAGGATGTGGCCCAGAAGTTGATTGACAGAATTCCAGGGTGAATTTCAGAGGTCTTGAAAAAGAAGGGTCAACACTGCAAATATTGACTCTTCCCACAAACTTAATGTAATTGTCAATAAAAGCCTTTGACACGTTTGAAATGCTGGGAATTATACTTCAGTATACCATAGTAATATCTGACCAAAAGCTCTAAAAACACTGAAGCAGCAGACTTTGTGAAAATGAATATTCGTGTCATTCTCAAAACTTTTGGCCTGGGTGTGTATGTATACTGTGTGCATGTATACAGTCTGTATATGTGTGTGTGTGTGTGTATGTGTGTGTATATATATATATATAATATGTGTAATGTTTTTTTATTAAAAGTGTAATGTTTGTATTTATGGGTATCTAGACTTGAGGGAGGAAGAAAGGAATAAGCACAGTAACAAAGACTCTTTGGGATTACACTGACAATTTATTGGGTAAGAATAAGCAAATGCCATTTGCGGCAAAAACATTGCTTTATTCAAGAGAAGCTGGAGAACTCTCTGGATCTCCAAAAACCTAGGTACAGCATATGTATGTGTTTTAGTCGTTTATCTACACTATTAAACCGCAGGCTCTGTCCACAAAGTGTAACTCCACTTTTGTCGGAAAAAAAAAAAGCAAATAAAGAAAAAATAATATAGTGTATACAATTGCGACACAAGTCATATTGTAATTGAATGTTATTAACCGCTTCAGCCCCGGAAGATTTTACCCCCTTCCTGACCAGAGCGGTTTTTTTTTTGCGATTCGGCACTGCGTCGCTTTAACTGACAATTGCGCGGTCGTGCGACGTGGCTCCCAAACAAAATTGACGTCCTTTTTTTCCCACAAATAGAGCTTTCTTTTGGTGGTATTTGATCGCCTCTGCGATTTTTTTATTTTTTGCGCAATAAACAAAATGAGAGCGACAATTTTGAAAAAAACGCATTATTTTTTACATTTTGCTATAATATCCCCCAAAAATATATAAAAAAAACTTTTTTTTTCTTCAGTTTAGGCCGATCGTATTCTTCTACATATTTTTGGTAAAAAAAAAATTGCAATAAGCGTTTATTAATTGCGCAAACGTTATAGCATTTACTAAATAGGGGATAGTTTTATGGCATTTTCATTAATAATTTTTTTTTTTTTTACTAGTAATGGCGGCGATCAGCGATTTTTTTAATTTTTTTTTTTTATTGTGACTGCGACGTTATGGCGGACATGTCGGACATTTTTGACACATTTTTGGGACCATTGTCATTTATACAGCGATCAGTGCGATTAAAAATGCACTGATTCCTGTGTAAATGACACTGGCAGTGAAGGGGTTAACCACTAGGGGGCGGGGAGGGGTTAAGTGTGTCTTAGGGAGTGATTACAAACTGTAGGGGGATGGGCTGTGTGTGTGACGTCACTGATCTCTGCTCCGATGACAGGGAGCTGTGATCAGTGACACTTGTCACTAGGCAGAACGGAGAGATCCTGTTTACATCAGCATCTCCCCGTTCGTCCTCTCCGTGAGGCGATCGCGGGTATCCCCGCGGCGATCGAGTCCGCGGGACCCGTGACCTGACTCACGGAGCTCCCGGCCGGCGCGGGAATTCAAATGGACGTACAGGTACGCCCATTTGCCCAGCCGTGCCATTCTGCCGACGTACATCGGCGTGCGCCAGTCGGGAACCGGTTAAAAATTTCCTTTCCTTTTCAATCTACAGCTCTGTAATTTTCTGTGAAATGCAATATGACTACCCGCGGAGGTGTTCTGTACACAGAATGTATACAGAACGTCCCCTAGGAAATGTAATTTCCTGCTTGTGTGATTGGCTCACTGATTTTCCCAGAAGTCTACACTAAGATACAACTCAGATTTCAGGCATCCCCTGCAACAAAAATGTCATTATTTGGTGAGATACTCTCAATAGGAAATCACGTGTAAAGTGATGCAGTCCCTGCAATTTTTGCTTATTAGAGCTCTGCAGGCGCAGCAGCTGGTTGATAATTATGAAACCACTCCCATTAGACTCACTTAGCACAGGGGCACAGACAAACACACAGGGATTTCTTCAGAGGTAGGAATCTGCTACAAAGTTTGTCAAAATCCTTGTAATGTACATAAATCACCCAGAGGGGAATGTTTTTTTTTTTTTCCTTTCACAACAAGAGTGAAGTTACTCTTTAAAGTGGATGTTCACTGCATCTGAGCACCACAAACCGAAAACACTATTTAATCCATTTTTAATATTCAAAACTAACTCCCCCATTCATCCATGTCTCCATGCTTTATTTTGTTGAGAAATCATTTTGAAAAACATCCCCCGTAGCATTTCTGGCTGTGGCCATCTTGAGTAAGGGCAGGTAATTCATGTAGCATTTACTTCCTGGAATCCATCTGCCCTTAGCTTAAGCATGCATGCAGGAGAGTGTGCTTACCTGAGGAAAACCCCCCTCCTCTCCTCCCTTCCCAAAGACTCCTGGGATGTATGACATCACTTGCCTAGGCAACAAACCAGGAAGTAACTAAAGAAATGTAAAAAAATAAAAAAATAAAGAAAAGTTTAACCACTTCAGCCCCGGAAGGATTTGCCCCCTTAATGACCAGACCATTTTTTGCGATACGGCACTGCGTCACTTTAACTGACAATTGTGCGGTCAAGCGACGCTGTACACAAACAAGATTGACGTCCTTTTTTTCCCCACAAATAGAGCTTTCTTTTGGTGATGTTTGATCACCTCTGCGGTTCTATTTTTTGCGCTATAAACCTAAAATAAAACACCAATTTTAAAAAAAATAATTTTGTTTTTTTTTAACTTTTTGCTATAATACATATCCAAAAAAAAAACAACAAACTGATATATATTCTTCTACATATTTTTGGTTAAAAAAAAAATAGGCATATATTGATTTGGTTTGTGCAAAAGTTATCACGTCTACAAACTATGGGATAGATTTAGGGACTTTTATTTATTTTTTATTGTTTTTACTGGTAATGGCGGCAATCTGCGATTTTTAGCGGGTCTGCGACATTGCGGAGGAAAAGCCGACCCCAAATAACACTCTTTGGGGACCAGTGACATTATTACATTGATCAGTGCTATAAAAATGCACTGATCAATGTAAAAATGTCACTGGCAGGGAAGGAGTTAACACTAGGGGGCGATCAAGGTGTTAACTGTGTTCCCTGGGTATGTTCTAACTGTGGGGGGGGGGGCTCACTGGGACATAACAGATCACTGTTCCCGATCACTGGGAACAGAAGATCTCTGAAATGTCATCTGGCAGAACGAGAATCACCTTGTTTACATGGGCAGTTCCCCGTTCTGCCTCTGTTTAGGCGATCCCGCGCCCGCCATCTCCTGTGCAAAGACAGACGTACACCTACGGCGGTTTGTGCAGGAGAGCCGACCTGCCGCAGTATAATGACGGTGACTGGTCAGCAAGTGGTTAAAACAAGTATATATGATCTATGTTCCAATCTATTTACTAATGCTAGCAGCAAAACAATTAAAAATAGTCCATGTTGATTGGGAGAGTGAAGTTCCACTTTAATAAAATTAAAGATTTGCTATGTTAGAGGGAGCATGTACAAGTATTAATTGTTTTCTAAGCTGTAACCCTAAAAAAATCTACTATATATCTTTAATTTCTCCTGAAAAGTAGTAGTGCGTTCGGTACCTTGACATTCGTATACCTTGAGCCTCATTGCTGCATATCTGCAGTGTGAGATCACCTAATGCACTGCTGCCTCTGATTGTTGATCCGATGGGATTTGGAGTGAGATTTGGTAATGTTCATTTCTTTGCTGCTCACTAATCTCCATGTTGGAGAGGAAGCTGTACCTGAGGACCTGCAGTACAAGGATCTCCCTGCTTCAGCTTTATTCATTTGGTGTATCTGTGCTTCCTTTACCTGATGCTTTCTGATCCCTACCCCACCAGTCATGAAGGCAGCTTTTACAGGAAGCAAAGCCCTGCCACTACCAAGATGGCTGCCCCCACATAGCGAGACGGTGCAGAAAAAGGCAATATTGCTTAACCACTGCCAGCTCAAGGATGTCATATGACCTCCTGGACTTTGAGTGGGGATATCTGAATGATGGGTGCAGCTGAAGGCATCATTCAGATATCATCTTTTACAGCTGGCAATTCTATGCACCGTAAGAAAAATCATAGCGGGAGTTCAGCCACTTGATCATTCTTACAGGCGGCGGAAGGGGACACCCCCCCCTCCCGCCGCCCTACAGTTGGCTGGAATGAAAGAGATCATTCTTTTTTTTTTTCTTTCCAGCCTGGAGGAGAGTTGTGGGCGGCACAGTGGTGTAGTGGTAGCACTCTCGCCTAGCAGTAAGAAGAGTCACTGGTTCGAATCCCAACCACGACACTACCTGCTTGGAGTTTGCATGTTCTCCCTGTACCTGCGTGGGTTTCCTCCGGGTACTCCGGTTTCCTCCCACACTCCAAAGACATGCTGGTAGGTTCATTGGATCCTGTCTAAATTGTCCCTAGTATGTATGAATGTGAGTTAGGGACCTTAGATTGTAAGCTCCTTGAGGGTAGGGACTGATGTGAATGTACAATGTATATAAGCGCTGCGTAAATTGACAGCGCTATATAAGTACCTGAAATAAATAAATAAATAGACTTTATTACTTTGTGCACTGGTGTGCAGTCATGTTGGAACAGGAAGGGGCCATCTCCAAACTGTTCCCACAAAGTTGGGAGCATGAAATTGTCCAAAATGTCTTGGTATGCTGACGCCTTAAGAGTTCCCTTCACTGGAACTAAGGGGCCAAGCTAAACCCCTGAAGAACAACCCCACACCATAGTCCCCCCTCCACCAAATGATTTGGACCAGTGCACAAAGGAAGGTCCATAAAGACATGGCTGAGCGAGTCTGAGGTGGAGGAACTTGACTGGCTCCCTGGTCCTGACCTCAACCTAGATAGAACACCTTTGGGATGAATTAGAGCGTAGACTGCGAGCCAGGCCTTCTCGTCCAACATCAGTGCCTGACCTCACAAATGTGCTTCTGGAAGAATGGTTCAAACATTCCCATAGACACATTCCTAAACCTTGTGGACAGCCTTCCCAGAAGAGTTGAAGCTGTTATAGCTGCAAACGGTGGGCCAACTCAATATTGAACCCAACGGACTAAGACTGGGATGCCATTAAAGTTCATGTGCGTGTAAAGGCAGGCGTCTGACTACTTTTGGCAATACAGTGTATATTACATTTTTGGTTTGGGTTTCATACCACTTAACATTGTAGAAGTGCTGACGCTGGCATTAGACCCAAGGTTTATACAGATGAATGGAGGGTGGTGGAATCTGATGAAGATGCTTATAGTGGATGAGTGAGGGTGGCTTTTCAAGAGGACCTGTTGTTTTGCCTATATCATATATATTGAGCAACCTTTTCTTCCATCTTTCTTCTTGTCCTTCATCTGTAAAAGAATTCAGTGCATTGTCCATGCCCCATGTGCGGTGTGTTTGGCATGGGATATATGACTAAATAACTTCACTTTTGCGGATATTGGTGTTGAAAGGCGACAGTAAAGGGCAGCCGGGAAGCACAGAGCAAACACTCTACAGATTCCTTCTCAAACAACACATTTTTAAACTTGTTGGATTTTGGCTTCTTGACTTTCCGGCTGTGTTTGGATAGCTCTTGGAAATCAGACTGTGTGGACAGTGAACGTTGTGTCAAAGGTTTAATCCCCTCCAGTAATAATGTGTGTGTGTTCATGCCTGTCGCTTAACACAGATGTCAAGAGTTTTGACTGCTGACATTGGCGGCTGAGGACAAACAGACTGGGGACAAGGGCAGCAGTTACTCTGAATGGGTTCCTTTTTACTAATAATGATTTATAAGGGGCCATCATCTCTCGTGGCTCTGTACTTAGTCGTGCAAACAGGTGGATGATACAGAAAATAAAATACGAAGGCATCATTATTTTCAAAGTACATAACCTGTACAGTTGTGTAGGAAAACACGTACACCAATAAAAGGATATCCTAGCATATACACACACTGGCCACTTTGTTAGGTACACCTGGCTAGTACCGGGTTGGACCCCCTTTTGCCTTCATTCTTCGTGGCATAGATTCAACAAGGTGTTGGAAACATTCCTCAATGATTTTGGACCATATTGACATGCAGTTGCTGCAGTTTGGTCAGCTGCACATCCATGAAGCAAATATCACGTTCCACCACATCCCGAAGGTGCTCTATTGGATTGAGATCTGGTGACTGTGGAGGCCATTTGGAGTACAGTCACCTCATTGTCCAGTTCAAGAAACCAGTTTGGGATGATTTGAGCTTTGTGATATTCGGGTAGGTCATGGCGTTTAAACGATGCTCAATTGGTACTAAAGGGTCCAAAGTGTGCCAAGAAAATATCTCCCCCCACCATTACACCACCACCACCAGCCTGAACCGCAAGATGGATCCATGCTTTCATGTTTTTTACACCATTTTTTGACCCTACCATCTGAGTGTTGCAGCTGAAATCAAGACTCATTGGACCAGGAAAAGTTTTTCTAGTCTTCTATTGTTCAATTTTGGTGAGCCTCTGCGAATTGTAGCCTCAGTTTGCTGTTCTTAGCTGACAGGAGTGGCACCCGGTATGGTCTTCTGCCGCTGTAGCCCATCTGCTTCAAGGTTCCATGTGCTGTGCGTTCAGAGATGGTATTCCTCATACCTTGGATGTAATGAGTGGTTACTGTTGCCTTTCTATAATCTGGAACCAGTCTGCCCATTCTCTGACCTCTAACATCAACAAGGCATTTTCATCCACACAACTGCCGCTCACTGGATATCTTCTATTTTTCGGACCATTCTCTGTAAACCCGAGAGATGGCTGTGTATGAAAATCCCAGTAGATACAGCAGTTTTTAAAATACTCAGGCCACCCCATCGGGCACCAACAACCATGCCACATTCAAAGTCACTTCAATCCCCTTTCTTCCCCATTTCGATGCTCGGTCTGAACTTCAGAAAGTTGTCTTCTCCATGTTTAAATACCTAAATGCATTGAGTTGCTGCCATGTGATTGGCTGATTTTGCAATTTGTGTTATCAAGCAATTGAACAGGTATACCTAATAAAGTGGCCTGTGAGTGTATATGCTTCTTCAGAATCTTCACTAACTACCAAATATAAGGGGGCCCTTCATCACTGACCACCAATGTAGGGGGACCCTTTTGCATTGACTATACATGCAGGGGGGCATTCTCCTCTGGTCAACAATGTAAGGTGGCCTTTCTCCACTGACAACCAATGTAGGGGGCCCTTCTCCACTGACAACCAGTGCTTTTGTGGACCCTTCTACACTGACAACCAATGTCGGGGGCAGGGGGGTGCCTTCTGCACTGGCTATATATACAGGTGGCATTTTTCACTGATTGCCAATAAAAAGTTGGCAATTCTTGTCTGGCCACCAATGTAAGAGGTCCCTTCTCCACTGACCACCAATGTAGGCGATCCTTTCCCATTGGCCACTAATGTAAGGGATTCCTTCTTTACTGATAACCAGTGTTATGTGGACCCTTCTACACTGACAACCAATGTAGCCCTGCACTGACTATACATGCAGGGGGCCCTTCTTCACTCACCACCACTGTAGGAGGACCTCCTACTCTGACCACCAACATTATAGGGGTCTTCTCCACTGGCTATAAATTTAGAGGGACCCTTCTCCACTGACATAAATGCAGGGAGCCCTTCTCCATTGATGACCAATGTCATGAGGCCTTCTCCACTGACCACTAATTTAAGGGGCTCTTCACTGACTGCCAATGAAGAGGGGGTCCTTCTCCTCTGATAACCAATATAAGGGTGCCTTCCACCACTGATCAGGAATGTAAGGAGAGGCTACATTTTTCTTTGTATGCATTTCTTTTCTGGACTGCCTGTTGTGCCATTGTGCAAAAAGTGAAGGGAAATCTCCCTAGTGGGACAAGGATGGCAAAAAGAACTCCGTGGGATTAATCCATTCCTCACTAAACAAAATGTGGTTTTAGATATATTTTAAAACCATGCTAGATCTCTGCTGGATGGTTAAGAAGTTAAGAGAATTCAAAGCAAATTACAACGGCCTATTCATAATCAGAGCCAGCCATACATACAAAAAAAAACTTCCTTTACCTTTCCTGACTGAGCCAAAACCTTCTTTAAGTGCATCTCACACACTCCCCCTCACAGACACTGCAGCTCACAGTGGGAGGTTTTCAGCAACCGAGGCAGTACTGTCAATTCAGAAAGTAGTGGGCAGGACTAGGTGTGGCCAGGTGCTGATTGACGAACTACAGGCCTGCAAATCAGCTGCTAGCCATACCTCCTGCAATATCTTCTCCTTCTACTGTACTGCAATCATAGACAGCCTACATCATAGCTCCCAACTGTCCCTGATTTGGAACAAAGTCCCTCTGTCCCTCTTTACTTCTCATTTGTCCCTCATTTTGGTGATCTATATAGTTGTACAGTGGAACCTCCGATTACGAGCATAATCCGTTCCAGGAGAATGCTCGTAATCTAAAGTATATCAAAGCGAGTTTTCCCATTGAAGTCAATGGAAATGAAAATAATTTGTTACGCATTGACTTCAATAGGATGCAATACCGCATGCGGCCACAGGTGGAGGGGGGGCGCCAGAGAGCCTCGGAAACGGCCGAAAAGGCCTGAGCACACTTCGGCTGACCTCGGCAAACCTCAGAAAGACTCCGTTCGCGAGCCTTTCCGAGGTTTGCCCAGGTCAGCCGAACTGTCCTCGGGCCTTTCTGTGCATCTCCGAACGCCGACAATCGGCGCTGTTCGGCTCCGGCGCCCCCCACCTCAGGCCAAAAGCGGTACTGCACACCGCTTTTGGCCTAAATCCTGCTTGTTTTGCAAGACAACACTCGCAAACCAAATTAGGATTTTTAGAAATACAGTGCTTGTATTAGCACTGTATGTAGCGCTCGTTAACCACCTTACTCGCAAACCGAGGTTCCACTGTATGTAAAATGCACTTTTTATCTTTCAGAAAGTGTTTTCCAGTGCTAAACCTTTTCATCCAATTTCTCAATTGCTGCATTTGTAAAACCAGCATAAAAAATAGTATTGGCAAAAAAAGCACTTGTGGGTTTAACAAAATTTTTTTTTTTTTCCCCACATATCTCTCCTTTTAACCACTTCACCCCCGGAAGGATTTACCCACTTCCTGACCAGGCCTTTTTTTTTTACGATACGGCACTGCGTCGCTTTAAGTGATAACTACGCGGTCGTCCGATGCTGTACCCAAACAAAATTGATGTCCTCTTTTTCCCACAAATAGAGCTTTCTTTTGGTGGTATTTGATCACCTCTGCGGTTTTTATTTTTTGCGCTCTGAACAAAAAAAAGAGCGCCAATTTTGAAGAAAAATTTTTTTTTTCACTTTCTGCTATAAAACATTTCCAAAAAAAAAAATATATTATATTATATATCGTATATTGATTGGTTTGGGCAAAAGTTATCACGTCTACAAAATAGGGGATAGATTTATGGCATTTTTATTATTTTATTTTTTACTAGTAATGGCGGAGATCAATCATTTTTAGCAGGATTGTGACGGACAGATCAGACACCTAACTGACATTTTTGACACTTTTTTGGGGACCAGTGACATTATTACAGTAATCCGGTGCTAAAAATATGCACTGTTGTACTAATGACACCGGCAGGGAAGGGGTTAATAGGGGCAATCGAGGGGTTAAATGTGTTCCCTTTTTGTGTTTTTTAACAGTATGGGGGACTGTGTCACTGGAAAAACACACAAAAGACAGGATCTGTGTGATCTCCCATGTCAGAACGGAGCTCTGCCTTGTTTACACAGGCAGATCCCCGTTCTGTCACTGCGGGGAACGATCGCGGGTGGCCGGCCCACATTGAGTCTGCCGAACCCGCTGATTGGCTCCCCCACTGGCCAATAGGAGCGCCCGGGCGCCTACCCACAATAGTGAGTTCCCAAGCCGATGTACAGCTATGGCAATTCGCGGGATCGCGCCAACTTGCCACAGCATGACGGCGGCTAGTCGGCAAGCGGTTCAGGGGGCATGGCAGGGGTGTGTGTGTGTCCTATGCTTATATACTTTTGCTAATTGGTGTCCCCCTTCCCATCTCAAAAAGTTGTGAGGTATGTTATGAGGGTGGCAACTCAGCTATGAATTTAGGAGCAGTGCAGCATTGTTACCACATCATCACAGGAAGTGTTGCAGTTTTTTTTTTTTTTTTATTGGAGGTCATAGTTCTACTTTAAGAATAACCAAAACTATATATTGAGGTCCTACCTAAGCAATTGATGCATCGAATTAGACAGGCTCCCACATTACAGAAAGGTTAGATCCAAAGCACATTGAGATTGTAATATGTATGGTCCACTGGCATTTTCTTCCTGCTAAACTGAGAATGAAAGCCAATTTCCTGATTTGTAGAGATGAACAACTTCTTCAATTCTGCTTTCCTGCAGTTTCTGTGTGGAAGGCTCGGTGGTAATCAGAATATGTGCTCTGACTGAGCTCATTCACTGCAGCAGCTTCTGGGTAAATATACAGATTGGCCCTCCTAGACCCAAATGTGTTTTCTTATGAGGCTGGCATTGTGGAAATTGTACAGGTCTGTTTGCTCCCAGATAGAGCGTAGCTCTTGACCTCTCCGCTTTCCTACAATAAACACGCTGGAGGTGACGGGAGCTGTTCTGCAGATTGCTTCCAGATCAGATTATCCCGCAGGCCGTGCCATTGGATAAAGGGGCCAGAAACGTTTCACATCTTCCTGCATTAATTTTTATATGTGTATATGTGTGTATATGTGTGTGTATATATATATATATATATATATATATATATATATATTTGCTACAATGTAAAGTAGTGAGTGCACAGCTTGTATAACAGTGTAAATTTACTGTCCCCTCAAAATAACTCAACACACAGCTATTAATGTTTAAACCGCTGGCAACAAAAGTGAGTACACCCCAAAGTGAAAATGTCCAAATTGAGCCCATTTAGCCATTTTCCCTCCCCGCTGTCATGTGACTCGTTAGTGTTACAAAGTCTCAGGTGTGAATGGCGAGCAGGTGTGCCAAATTTGATGTTATCACTCTCATGCCGCGTACACACGAGCGGACTTTACGGCAGACTTTGTCCGGCGGACTGGATTTCGACGGACAATTCGATCGTGTGTGGGCTCCAGCGGACTTTGTTTGCTCAAAAGTTGGACGGACTTGGATTTGAAACATGTTTTAAATTAATCCGTCGAAATCGAGTCCGGTCGAAAAGTCCGCCGTCTGTATGCTAGTTCGACGGACAAAAAGCCACGCTAGGGCAGCTATTGGCTACTGGCTATGAACTTCCTTGTTTTAGTCCGGTCGTACGTCATCACGTACGAATTCGACGGACTTTGGTGGATTGTGTGTAGGCAAGTCCGTTCATTCAGAAAGTCCGTCGTAAAGTACGTAGAAAAGTCCGCCGGGCAAAGTCCGCCGTAAAGTCCGTGTACGCGGCATCACTCTCAAAACTGGTCAGTGGAAGTTCATTATGGCACCTCATGGCAGAACTCTCTGATGATCTGAAAAAAAATAATTGTTTCTCTACATAAAGATGGCCTAGGCTTTAAGAAGATTGCCAAGACCCTGAAACTGAACTGCAGCATGGTGGCCAAGACCATACAGCAGTTTAACAGGACAGGTTCCACTCAGAACAGGCCTCGTCATGCTCATATCCAAAGGTTGTCTTTGGGAAATAGACATATGGGTGCTGCCAGCATTGCTGCAGAGGTTGAAGGGGTAGTGGGGGGTCAGCCTGTCAGTGCTCAGACCATATGCCACACACTGTATCAAATTGGTCTGCATGGCTGTCCTCCCAGAAGGAAGCCTTTTCTAAAGATGATGCACAAGAAAGGCCGCAAACAGTTTGCTGAAGACAAGCAGACTAAGGACATTACTGGAACCATGTCCTGTGGTCTGATGAGACCAAGATAAACTTATTTGGTTCAGATGGTGTCAACCTTGTTTGTTTGTGGTAGCAACCAGGTGAGGAGTACAAAGACAAGTGTGTCTTGCCTACAGTCAAGTATGGTGGTGGGAGTGTTATGATCTGGGGCTGCACGAGTGCCGCCGGCACTGGGGAGCTACAGTTCATTGAGGGAACCATGAATGCCAACATGTACTGTGACATACTGAAGCAGAACATGATCCCCTCCCTTCAGAGACTGGGCCACAGGGCAGTATTCCAACATGATAATGACCCCAAACGCACCTCAAAGACGACCACTGCCTTGCTAAAGAAGCTGAGGGTAAAGGTGATGGATTGGCCAAGCATGTCTCCAGACCTAAACCCTATTGATCATCTGTGGGTCATCCTCAAACGGAAGGTGGAGGAGCGCAAGGTCTCTAACATCCACCAGCTTCGTGATGTCCTCATAGATTAGTTGAAGAGGACTCCAGTGGCAACCTGTGAAGCTCTGGTGAACTCCATGCCCAAGAGGGTTAAGGCAGTGCTGGAAAATTAATGGTGGCCAAACAAAATATTGACACTTTGGGCCCGATTTGGACATTTCCACTTAGGGGTGTACTCACTTTTGTTGCCAGCAGTATAGACAATATTGGCTGTGTGTTGAGTTACTTTGAGGCCACAGCAAATTTACACTGTTATACAAGCTGTACACTCACTACTTTACATTGTAGCAAAGTGTCATTTCTTCAGTGTTGTCACATGAAAAGATATAATGAAATATTTACAAAAATTTGAGGGGTATACTCACTTTTGTGAGATACTGTGTGTGTGTGTGTGTATGTGTGTATATATATATGTATGTATGTATGTATGTGTATGTATGTGTGTGTTGTATATATGTATTTTTTTTCTTAATTAAAATGACCTTGTACTTTTATTATTTTTGTTATATTGGATTGTGCACCTGAAATAATCTGCTACTGGGTATTAGAGTAAAAGCCTGAGTGCGGGATCTGTGCTCCCCCTGTCCCCAGGGGTCTCCCACAGCAGTATGTTATGCTTTTTTTTTTTTGGTGTACCTTTTTCAGATGTCTTTTGTCCAGTTACATGGTGCACAAAGTCCTCTTCCTCTACTGGTCGTGGGTGGTCCTGGATGGTGCAGAGAGTGAAACTGGTGCAATGAGAGTACAGGGAGCCATTGTGACTCCCCCTTATGCCCTGTACACACGACCGGTTTTGCTGTCGGAATAAACTCCATAGGTTTCTCCTACGGAATTCCGCTCAAGCGGTCTTGCCTACACAAGGTCACACCAAAGTCCGACCATTCAGAATGCAGTGACGTACAACAGGACCAGAAAAAGGAAGTGCAATAGCCAATAGCTTCCATCTCGTACTTGCTTCAGAGCATGCGTTGTTTTTGGTCCGTCGGAACAGCATACAGACGAGCAGGTTTCCCGATAGGAATTGGTTCCGTCTGAAATATTTAGAACATGTTCTATTTCTAGGTCCGTCAGAATTTTCGAAAAATAAAAGTCCGATGAGGCATACACACAATCGGAATAGACGATAAAAAGCTTCCGTTTGACTTTTTCTGTCGAACATTCCGCTCGTGTGTACGTGGCAATAGATCCCTTTCACACTGAGGCAAGTTTTCGGGCATTTTAGCGCTAGAAACAGCGCCTGTAAAGCGCCTAAAAACTGTCTTCCATTCACTTCAATGTGTGCTTTCACACTCGGGCGGTGCATTTGCGGTACGTTAGGAAAAGTCCTGCAAGTGGTATTTTTGGGGTGGCTTGAGAGTGCTATAAATAGAGCTCCCAAAATGCCCCTACCCATTGAAATGAATTAAAAGTGCCGCAAAATGTTTTTGTTTTTTTTCGGGTTTTTTTTAAAGGTCCCGTTGGAACGGGACCTAAAAGAATGGACCTCTGGCACCCCAAAAAGCGCAGCAAAAACACAGCTAAAGCACCACAAAGACGACCGGCGCTTTAGCGCCACTTCAGTGTGGAAGTAGCTTTAGGGGGTGGACACAGGATTCAGGGTTGAGTGATGCTGGGTATCTTTCAACCCAGAAGACTGAGGACATCGTCTGGTGCATAAGAGGTACTGCAGGGGACAACAGTTAGAAGGTGAGTGTTGCAGTCAGAGCTGTTTTTTTTTTTTTTTTTTTTAACGTTAAAAAGATAATCCAGATTTGGGCTATACAATATCCTCAAGGCTATTAAGCCCTGTACATGCGATCAGAATATCGTACAAGAAATACTGCTTTCGGAGCGATCGTATGATAATCTGATTGCTAGTACACAGCTGTCGTCCAAAATTTTCCGAAGAGACACATACAAAATTTTTTCTCGTATAATACCCGATCGTATGATTTTCGTTTTAATCAGTACAGTTTTTGGGTGAAAATACAATACAAATACATGACATCACATCCGAATTTTTATTCTGTCGTACGAGAATTTTCGGACTTTAGTAACCTATTCGTTTTTGATATGTAGACTAGTATCCAAAAAACAAAAAAAAAAAAAAACAGACGATCATTTGTCCGATAATCTCATTGTGTGTACTTGTTATATAGGATTTATATAGCACCAACAGTCTGCACAGCACTTTACAAAATGTAGGGAGAACGTACAATCACAATACAATGTAATACAAGAGAGATCAGAGAGCTTTGCTCGTGAGAGCTTATAAATTAGGGCTATAAACAAAACGTATGTAGAAAAATAACATTAATTATCTTGTTACATGATCTATCGTATTGCATAAAATGTATCCTATTACATGGAATAAATATTTACTTGTAAACCAAAATTTTATGTGCATAGTGAAAAAAAAAATTCCCTATTTATCAGGGCTATAAACAAAAGTCCTTTAGAAAAAATAAATATGAATTATCTTGCTTACACGAGCTATCATATTACATACAAATTAATTATATTACATGTTTTAAATATGGATTGTAAAACAAAGATTTTATATGCATAGTAAAAAATATATAGACTGTTTAAAAAAACGTAAAATAAAATTGACTATAAAAGTTTCCCTTTGGCACTTAGAAAAATAAAATCCTGAAGTCGCTGCATTGGCAGTAATTTGCTTCACAGAAAATATAGAAAGATCAAACGTTCTATTAACAAAATGCAGACTTTTTTTTTTTTTTTTATATATACTTTATATTTTACACACAAACTTCTGTTAATTAAACTCAAACACATGAACTGTCAGTGTCTGAGTATTAATTATATCTGCAGCATGTATGGTGATTTTATGAGGAAACCGCTGAGAAATATTATTTTAACACCGTTTTATGTTCCAAGTTCCAACCACGTGTTAAGCATTCTGTATTTTTTGAAACAGCAATATGTTAAAATATAAAAATTCCCAAGCTGTGTTTTGAGAAGTGTGATAGGAAAATAACATAAGTGCGCTTGGCACTGGCAACGCCGTTCACCCCATACAGGTTGGCATTAGGCAAATAGTATGAAGTACTGTATAGGGTATGTTTAGGTGTGTGTATAATAGATGTAATAACTGTTAAAAATAACAACTGAGTTATTAAATAGTAATAATGTGTTCTGGTAAGTATTAGTCCTCATATTTATGTGCTCTCAAAAATTAATTTGCAACTTAGAAAAGAAAAAAAAGAGAACCCCATGTCTGCCCCATGTCTGGGGGGTTGGCATCTTGTCGCAAGTGGTGGGGGTCTGGCACCCCTGGGCTAAAGACGGCCAGGTGGTGTCTGTTGGACTGGTCATTATTTATCTCTGTAACCAGCTATTGCCTTTCAGCACCAGGAGACTGGAACCTAGTAGTTTTTGGTGCAGAGCTCTTATTTTGCTCATTGGGGAGGGGGGATCTGACTTAAAGGTCCCCCCGGACACTACATTTCCCTATAATCCTAACACTAACCTTCACCTTCACTATAAACCACATACTAACCATCTCTTTAACACTAAAATGTACCCTCTTTGTAACCCTAACACTAGCCCCCCCCATAATTCTAATACTGACATTCTTTGTAATCATTACCCAACACTAACCTTACCAATGACTCTTAATACTAAACCTATCTATAACTCTTGCCCTCTGTGACCCTTACACTAACCTTCCTGTAAACCTTACACTAACCTTCCCCGTATACCTTACTCTAAGCCTCCTTGTAACCCTAAAATAAACCCTTAATGTACCCCAAACCCTAACCCCTTTAACCCAAACCCAACCCTAATTCTAAGCCTCCTTGTAACCCTTACACTATTTCTCCCTGTACCCTTTACACTAACCCTGCTTGTAACCCTATAACAAACCCTCCATGTACCCCAAACATTACCTGTTTAACCTAAACCCAACCCTTATGCTAATCCACCGTGACCCTCACTCTATCCCTTCTTGTAATCCTTACACTAGCCCTCCCTGTAACGCTAAAACAAACCCTCCATGTACCCCAAACCCTATCCCCTTTAACCTAAACCCAACCCTTGTGCTAATCCACTGTGTGACCCTCATACTACCCCTTCCTGTAATCCTTACACTAACCCTCCTTGTCACCCTTACACTAACCCTACTCGTAACCCTAAAACAAACCCTCCAGTACCCCAAACCCAACCCTTATGCCAAGCCTCCTTGTAATCCTTACACTATCCCTCCCTGTAACCCTAACACTATCCCTCCCTGCAACTCTTACACTAACACTCTGTAACCTTTACAATAACCCTCCTTGTAACCCTATAACAAACCCTCCATGTACCCCAAACATTACCTCTTTAACCTAAACCCAACCCTTATGCTAATTCACTGTGACCCTCACACTATCCCTTCTTGTAATCATTACACTAACCCTACTTGTAACCCTAAAACAAACCCTCCATGTACCCCAAACCCTATCCCCCTTAACCTTAACCCAACCCTTGCGCTAATCCACCCTGTGACCCTCGCACTACCCCTTCCTGTAATCCTTACATTAACCCTACTCGTAACCCTAAAACAAACCCTCCAGTACCCCAAACAATAACTCCTTTAACCCAAACGCAACCCTCATACTAATCCTTCCTGTGACCCTAACACTAACTCTCCCTGTGAACCTCTCTGTACAATAATCAGAAAGAACCTATGCTTCTACAATTACAAAAAAGGATTCCGCATGTAGCTGGATCACCCCCCCTGGATAATGTATAATAAACCAATAAATATGCCAGCGCTACAAACCCTAACATGTACTATGTGCTAAGCCAGTGTAAAAGGAGATACTTTATACTTACCCTTTTTAGGTGGCCGTGTCTTCAAACTCTGCTGCCTTGTTGATCCCCAGCAGCTGTAGGTATTCTACACTTCTAGGAATGTCAGATACCAGCACCCCATGCTGTGGTTCCTCCCACCACCTTGTACTTCCTGTTGTGACCGAAATAGATAGTCTCTCCTCCTGTCAGCGATTTGCTTACACTGCAGCAATGCAGTGATTTATTTTTTTATGTGTTTTTCATACCTCCTGTGTTTTTGGTTTTGTGATAGGGAAAAAAAAAAGCGCTGAAATACAGTGGGTATAAAAAAGAATCACCCCCCCCCCTTTAAAATCACATTTTGTTGCTTTGCAGCCTGGTATGAAGACAGATACAGTTTTTGTTTTATCCAGCTGTATTTACGCAGTGCAACTTATAACATCCAAGTAAAAGATGTAACACCAACATGTCAGAAAAAAAATTCAAAAACAGAATCACTGAGTTGGAAAAAGGATCACCCCCCTTGTGTCAGTATTTTTGTTGAACCACCTTTTGCTTTAATTACAAATTTTAGTTTGTTGGGATTTGTCTCTACTAACTTTTCATATCTAGACTTTGCAATATTTGCCCACTCTTCTTCTGCAGAGCTGCTCAAGTTCAGTTAAATTTGATGGCGACCGTTTGTGGACCGCAGTCTTCAAGTCATTCCACAGATTTTCAATGGGGTTTAAGTCTGGGCTCTGCAGGGACATTCACCTTTTTCTCCTTTACCCACTGTGTGCTCATTGCTGCTGTGTGCTTTGGGTCATTGTCATGTTGGAAGGTAAACCTTCTTCCCAATTGACAACTTTCTGGCAAAGAGCAGCAGATTTTCCTACAGAATTTGACGGTATTTTGTCCCATCTATTTTTCTTCTATCCTGACAAGTGCTCCAGTCCTTGCTGCAGAGAAACTCCCCCATAACAGGATATTACCCCCTCTTCCACATAACAGGATATTACCCCCTCCCCCCATAACAGGATATTACCCCCTCCCCCCATAACAAGATATTGCCCCCTCCCCCCATAACAGGATATTACCCCTTCTCCCTCATAACAGGATATTAAGCCCTCCCCCATAACAGGAAATTACCCTCTCCCCCCCATAACAGGATATTACCCCTTCCCACCCATAACAGGATATTACCCCTTCCCCCCATAACAGGATATTAGGCCCTCCCCCCATAACAGGATATTACCCCCTCCCCCCATAATAGGATATTACCCCCTCCCCCATAACAGGATATTACCCCCCCCTCCCCCCATAACAGGATATTACCCCCTCCCCCCATAACAGGATATTACCCCCTCCCCCATAACAGGATATTACCCCCCCCTCCCCCCATAACAGGATATTACCCCCCCTCCCCCATAACAGGATATTACCCCCCCCCCCCCATAACAGAATATTACACCCTCCATGCTTTAGGAATGGTGTTATTTGGATGGTGAGCTGTATTGGATTTCCACCAGACAGATTGTTTGGTGTTGGTGTTAAGAACCAAATAATTTAATTTTTATTCTCATCTGACCATAACATATTTTTCCATGTGGCCTCAGAATATTCAAGGTGCGTTTTTAATGTGATCAGATGATTTATTGTCAGCCTGTATACACAGAGGAACAATAAATATGCTTTGTAAATTTAGTCTAGTGAAATATTAATATTAAATAAATTATACTTTCCCTTAAATTTAAGTATTTTAACTATAATATTATAATTACCAATGAATAATTATTGTATTATAATTATTTTAAATATAAAACCACCAAGTTGACCTGTATTAAAAGAAAAATCAAAACTCGGGCAAGTTTTGTTGCATTTATTTCATTCCCTTTATAAGGTGGCGCATGGTACTTGTTTCCACGGGCCCATTCCACATTGTGAAAACTTACATTTGCCTAACTGTTAATACAATATAGAAATGTTTGTTGCCTTTTTATTTTTCAACTTTGCTTTATAGTGTTCTCTTTCTTGGAAGCAAAGGTTGTTTAATACTTTCTGAATTGTGCAGTGCTGAGAAGAATAGAATCTGACCACTAGAGGTCGCTGTAGGTTGAGAATAGATAAGGAGTAACTACAGGCTTTAGTTTATCATTCATGAACTTGTAAAGTTAACAGAATGCTACTTATGTCTGCAGCTTGTATTTGGATGAGCAATTGGAAGAAAAGAACAGCGCTCCCTTGGCACAGCAAAAAGTTAAAGTGACACTAAACTCTGGTTAAAAAAAAATAAAAAATGATATTTAAGTATGTATTATTACTTAAAAATGTTCCTTCTATTGCTCTTTGGTCTCATTAACGCGGGGAGGGGGGGGTTAAAGTTTTCGCCTGAAGGGGGCCGTGTTTACCCACCACACAGGGATGCTCAGGGGTTGCTTTGGAGGGCAGGAGCGCCATTGGGGTTCCAATAGATCCGATGTTGCCATAAAGAGTACCTGTCACCTGCCCAATTCTATCACATGGGTGGTTGTTTAACCCCTTTGTGATAACAATAAATTTAAAAAAAGTTATAAAAAACAAAAAAATTATAATAACATTTTATTAATAAAAATTAAACAGCCCTCCTTGCCCTGCACACAGGGTGTGCACATGTATGTGAACCACGATTGTACTACACATGTAAGGTATGACTGCGAACGTCAGAGTGGACGTTTTTACAGCTTCTGTTAGGGACGTTTGACTTTTTTTTTTTTTTTAACTGCCTCTAAAAGCCCCTCCATGTTAGCCTATGTGTCCATGTACACATAAACTTTCAGCGGCGTTTAGGGGCAGTAGAAAAAAAAACGACAGCCTGTGCTTCCAGGAGCACTAAAAATGGGCTGTAAAAACGTAAAACACCCAAAAACACGGCTAAACGCGTCAAGCCGTGTTTGACTTTTTTCTGCGTTTTTACATTATGAAGAGTGTTCTTAACTGGTTCAATACAGGGCATTTTCACCCCCTTCCTTCCCAGGCCAATTTTTAGTTTTCAGCGCTGTCGCAATTTAAACGACAATTGCGCGGTCGTGTGACGCTGTACCCAAAAAAAATTGACGTCCTTTTTTTCCCACAAATAGAGTTTTCTTTTGGTGGTATTTGATCACCTCTGCGGTTTTTATTTTTTGCGCTATAAACAAAAGAAGAGCGACAATTTTGAAAAAAACACAATATTTTTAACTTTTTGCTATAATAAATATCCCAATTTTTCAAAAAAAAAACCAAAAAAAAACCACATTTTTTCCTCAGTTTCGGCCGATACGTATTCTTCTACATATTTTTGGTAAAAAAAATTGCAATAAACGTATATTGATTGGTTTGCACAAAAGTTATAGCCTCTACAAAATACGGGATAGATTTATGGCATTTAAAAAAAAAAAAAAAAAAAATTTTTTTTGTTACTAGTAATGGCGGCGATCGCGATTTTTTTCGTGACTGCGACATTATGGCGGACACATCGGACACTTTGGATACATTTTTGGGACCATTCACATTTATACAGCGATCAATGCTATAAGATTGCATTGATTACTGTAAAAATGTGACAGGCAGTGAAGGGGTTAACCACTAGGGGGACACAAGGGGTTAAATATGTTTCCTAGGGGAGTGATTCTAACTGTAGGGGGAGGGGACGTACAAGGGGAGGAGACCGATCAGTTTTCCTCTGTACTGGGAACATAGATCGGTCTCCTCTCAACTGACAGGACGTGGAATTGTGTGTTTACACACACACAGATCCACGGTCCGGCCTGGTTAACGGGCAATCGTGGGTGCCCGGCGGATATCGCGGCCGCCGGGCACACCCACCGGGTCCCGAGCTCTCTTTTAATAACAACTGGAGAGGCTAACTAGCCATTCGGTTGTTATTGCAAACAGCAGGAGGGGACGTCCCCCTTCTCCCGCCGCTTCCACGGCTTGCTCGGGCTCTACCGTCCCACCGGGAGACCCGAGCGACCAGCTGGCACATCAGTTGGCTAGTCCGAGACCCGAAGAAAGCCAGAATTGGCTTTGATCGGGTCGCCGCTATGGTAACCCAGAAGCGATGAGATTGCTTCCAGTTTATCTCCATCTTAACAGCGTTTTAACGGCGCCCTTTTGTTGGAAAAGGAAATCGAAAGTATTCAAAAACGCCGATCTTGATGCAAAGGAGGGATTTGGGATCTTTTAGACCCCCAGATCTCTCCATAAAGAGGACCTGTCACATGCCTATTGCTGTTACAAAAGATGTCTACATTCCTTGTGACAGCAATAAAAGTGATAAAAATAATAATTTAATGCATCAGTGTAAAAATAAAAAAAGTAGTAATTTTTTTTTTTTTAAAGTGCCCCCGTGCTTGCACGCAAAGGCGAACGCATGCATTGGTCCTGCACGCATGCAAATCACGATCTTCCCACACATGTGAAGTATCGGCACAAACGTCTACTCGTGGGCAGTAATTCCAGCATTAGACCTCCTCTGTACATCTAAATTGGTAACCTGTAAAGGCTTTTAAAGCATCACCTATGAATAGTAAAATTAACGTCTTTTATCGCCCTTGCACGTGCAGTTTTAAACCCTGACATGTTTGGTATTTATTTACTCTGCGTGACATCATCTTTTTTTATTTTACAAAAAAAAATTTGGTTATGCATTGTGTATATTTTTTTTTTTCCATTAATAATAAACAAGTGTATTTTTTCCCAAAAACTGCATTTTAAAAACCGCGGTGGAAATACAGCGTGTCGTAAAAAAATTGCAAAATCCACCAATTTTTATTTTCTAGGGCCTCCGCTTTAAACACATTTATAATGTTTGGGGGTTATAACTAAACCTCTAACAAAAAAACAAACTGATTTTCACATGGATACAAAAAGTGCCAGAAAATGCTATTCAAGTGTTTTGTAAACCTCCATTGCACTCACCCAAAAAGACATGTACCACAGTAATGGTGCCCATCCCCCCTACAGTTAGAACATGCTGAGGGAACACACTTAACCCCTTGATCGCCCCTTAGTGTTAACCCCTTCCCTGCCAGTGTCCTTTTTACATTGATCAGTGCATTTTTATAGCACTGATCAATGTAATAATGTCACTGGTCCCCCAAAAAAAAGTTATTTGGGGTCAGATTTGTCTGCTGCAATGTCGCAGTCCTGCTAAAAATCGCAGATTGCCGCCATTACCAGTAAAAACAATAAATAATAAAAAGTCCCTAACTCGATCCCGTAGTTTGCAGATACAATAACTTTCACGCAAACCAATCAATATACGCCTATTTTTTTTTTTTTTTTTTTTACCAAAAATATGTAGAAGAATATATATTGGCCTAAACTGATGAATACATTTGTTTTTTTAATATTTTTTTTTTTGGATATGTATTATGGCAGAAAGTAAAAAAAAATTTTTTTTTTTTTTTAAATTGTTGGTCTTTTTTTTGTTTTTAGCGCATAAAATAAAAACTGCAGAGATGATCAAACCCCACCCAAAAAAAGCTCTATTTGCGGGTAAAAAAGGACGTTAATTTTGTTTGGGTACAGCGTCGCGCGTCCGCGCAATCATCAGTTAAATCGATGCAGTGCCGTATCGCAAAAAATGGCCTGGTCATTAAGGGGGCAAATCCTTCCGATTCCAAACAGTGGTTGACAGAAGTCAATGCAAGTCGCACCAAAGTAGTTCAGAAACCTTTTTCTAAGTTGGTGCGACTTGAGTCGCACTGATTAGAACGGCTC
>JBBGZY010001639.1:0-2500 GCA_037952925.1 Lithobates clamitans
CCATACAGCGGTATAACAGGACAGGTTCCACTCAGAACAGGCCTCGCCATGGTCAACCAAAGAAGTTGAGGTCACGTGCTCAGCGTCATATCCAGAGGTTGTCTTTGGGAAATAGACGTATGAGTGCTGCCAGCATTGCTGCAGAGGTTGAAGGGGTGGGGGGTCAGTGCTCAGACCATACGCCGCACACTGCATCAAATTGGTCTGCATGGTTGTCATCCCAGAAGGAAGCCTCTTCTAAAGATGATGCACAAGAAAGTTAACAAACAGTTTGCTGAAGACAAGCAGACTAAGGATGAGGATTACTGGAACCATGTCCTGTGGTCTGATGAGACCAAGATAAACTTATTTGGTTCAGATGGTGTCAAACGTGTGTGACGGCAACCAGGTGAGGAGTACAAAGACAAGTGTGTCTTGCCTACAGTCAAGCATGGCGGTGGGAGTGTCATGGTCTGGGGCTGCATGAGTGCTGCCGGCACTGGGGAGCTACAGATCATTGAGGGAACCATGAATGCCAACATGTACTGTGACATACTGAAGCAGAGCATGATCCCCTCCCTTCAGAGACTGGGCCGCAGGGCAGTATTCCAACATGATAACCACCCCAAACACACCTCCAAGATGACCACTGCCTCACTAAAGAAGCTGAGGGTAAAGGTGATGGACTGGCCAAGCATGTCTCCAGACCTAAACCCTATTGAGCATCTGTGGGACATCCTCAAACAGCAGGTGGAGGAGCGCAAGGTCTCTAACATCCACCAGCTCTGTGATGTCATCATGGGGGAGGGGAAGAGGACTCCAGTGGCGACCTGTGAAGATCTGGTGACCTCCATACCCAAGAGGGTTAAGGCAGTGCTGGAAAATAATGGTGGCCACACAAATATTGACACTTTGGGCCCAATTTGGACATTTTCACTTAGGGGTGTACTCACTTTTGTTGCCAGCGGTTTAGACATTAATGGCTGTGTGTTGAGTTATTTTGAGGGGACAGCAAATTTACACTGTTATACAAGCTGTACACTCACTACTTTAGGTACACCTCTTCAATTGCTTGGTAACAGACATCGCAGCAACTCAATGCATTTAGTCATCTAGGTGCGGTGAAGACGTCTTGCTGAAGTTCAAACCGAGCATCAGAATGTGGAAGAAAGGGGATTTAAGTGACTTTGAGCGTGGCATGGTTGTTGGTGCCAGACGGGCTGGTCTTAGTATTTCAAAAACTGCTGATCTACTGGGATTTTCATGCACAACCATCTCTAGGATTTACAGAGAATGGTCCGAAAAAAGAGAAATTACCCAGTCAGCGGCTGTTGTGTGAAGGAAAATGCCTTGTTGATGTTGGAGGTCAGAGGAGGATGGGCAGACTGGTTCCAGATGATAGAAAGGCAACAGTAACTCAAACAACCGATCGTTACAACCAAGATACGCAGAATACCATCTCTGAACGCACAACACATCAAACCTTGAAGCAGATGGGCTACAGCAGCAGAAGACCACACCGGGTGCCACTCCTGTCAGCTAAGAACAGGAAACGGAGGCTACAATTGGCACAGGATCACCAAAATTAGACAATAGAAGATTGGAAAAACGTTGCCTGGTCTGATGAGTCTGGATTTCAGCTCGACATTCAGTCGGGTCAGAATTTGGTGTAAACAACATGAAAGCATGGATCCATCCTGCCTTGTATCACCGGTTCAGGCTGGTGGTGGGGGTGTAATGGTGGTGGGGGGGGTATTTTCTTGGCACACTTTGGGCCCCTTAGTACCAATTGAGCATCATATAAACACCACGACCTACCTGAGTATTGTTGCTGACCATGTCCATCCCTTTATGACTACAGTGTCCCCATCTTCTGATGGCTCCTTCCAGCAGGATAATGCACCATGTCACAAAGCTCCAATCATCTCCCCACTGGACAATGAGGTCCCTGTACTCCAATGTCCTCCACACTCAACACATCTCACCCAATAGAACACCTTTGGGATGTGGTGGAACGGAGATTCCCATCATGGATGTGCAGCCGATAAATCTGCAGCAACTGCATGATCCTATCATGTCACTATGGACCAAAATCTCTGAGGAATGTTTCCGACACCTTGTTGAGTCTATGCCACAAAGAATGAAAGGTCTTTCTGAAGGCAAAAGGGGGTCCAAACTGGTACTAGCAAGGTGTACCTAATAAAATCGGCCAGTGAGTGTGTATACAGGGCTGGGACAAGGGGTGGGCAGAAGAAGCGGCAGCTCTGGGCACAGCGTGTATTGCAGGAATGGGTGTGCCACAAGTTCTTTTCTACTATAAGGCTGACAGGAGTAGTGACAGCGGCATCACTACTTCTGTCAGCCCAGCGCTGGAAGCAGAAAGGAAAGCAGGAGAGTCGGGAGGAGGTGCGGGCTTTGCCCACTCTCCCCCTTCCCTCCATAAGCTTGCACATAATAAAGCAGGGGGCGCAATTTGCCATCTTTGCCCTAGGCACTGGATGATCTTGCCCCGGCACTGTGT
>JBBGZY010001639.1:5000-82500 GCA_037952925.1 Lithobates clamitans
TATGGCATGTTTTTTTTTAGAATTAAACATTGAGTTTAAACAATATCAACTATTTATACATTATTTTGTGAGAGTGGGACCATAAATTGGGGCAGGCTGGTAGGGACCCTAGAGCAATACTGCACATCACCCTGAAAACACCATCCCCACCGTGAAACATGGTGGTGGCAGCATCATGTTGTGGGAATGATTTTCTTCAGCAGGGACAGGGAAGCTGGTCAGGGTTGATGGGAAGATGGATGGAGCCAAATACAGGACAATCTTAGAAGAAAACCTGTTGGAGTCTGCAAAAGACTTGAGACTGGGGCGGAGGTTCATCTTCCAGCAGGACAACAACCCTAAACATACAGCCAGAGCTACACTGGTATGGTTTGGATCGGCCGTCAAAAATTCCATTCCCTGCTCGCATTGTGGAGTGGATTTTTAGGACTGGCGAGCTATGGCTGCCTGGGGGGGGTGGGGGGTGGGGGGGGACGAGCACCGCCGGTTGTATGGGAGCCGTTCTCCCAGCGATCAGAGGAAAAGAGAGAGGAGAGCCTCTGCCTGGATGGTCAGAGTGCGGGGAACATAACAGCTTTCATTTCAATAGCTGTGTGTTCCCCGCCATGCGCCGTCACATACAGCCCCTCCTCCTTTGTCTGGGTACTTTGATAGACAGATCACCCGTCCAATCCTGCACAGGCTGCATTGGCGGGCGCAGTCTGCATTGGTGGACACGGGCAGGCTGCATTGTTGAGCACAGATAAAGTTGTTGTCAATATTTATTTTTATAACTTAATTCTGAATAAAACATGTAAGTGTCATTTCATGAGATAATTTAGGAGGGCGTGTTTAGGGGCGGGGCAGGGTAAGGGTTGGGTGGGGCAACTGGTGGCGAGTAACCCTTGAGGCCTGGCTAGTAGCTCAGCACTTGAAATTTTGAGCCCTGGTTTAGATCAAAGCATATTCATGTGTTAGAACGACCCAGCCAAAGTCCAGACCTAAATCCAATTGAGAATCTGTGGAAAGACTTGAAAATTGCTGTTCACAGACGTTCTCCATCCAATCTGATAGAGCTTGAGATATTTTACAAAGAAGAATGGGCAACAATGTCCCTCTCTAGATGTGCAAAGCTGGTAGAGACATCCCCAAAAGACTTGCAGCTGTAATTGCAGTGAAAGGAGGTTCTACAAAGTATTGACTCCGGGGGGCGCCATACAAATGTACCCCACAATTTTCACATATTTATTTGTGAAAAATTGTGAAAACCATTTATCATTTTCCTTCCACTTCACAATTATGTGCCACTTTGTGTTGGTCTATCACATAAAATCCCAATAAACTACATTTACGTGTTTCCTTGTAACATGACAAAACGTGGAAAATTTCAATGGGTATGAATACTTTCTCAAGGCACTGTAGGTGTACTTCAAGGGCACATTTACATTTGAGTGGTGTGTTGATGTGCGTTATGTCATGCGTTTGACATGTTTTGCAGTAAGGCAACCCATTCATTTGAATACAAGTCATTTATAATGGCCCCTTTTTTTTGTTACCGTCTTTCTCTTCTGTTTATTTCACATTTGACAAATTTCTTTCATTCATTATTCCAACACAGATTTGTATGTCAGTGTGTCCCATTGAGTCCATTTAAGCCCTGACAATGATTCCAAGGTAAGCTTTTATCCACTTTATAATGAATGTTTTATCTTCCACTATAATCACTTCCATAAAGAAGATACCATTAACAATTATACAAATGTATCTGTTGGCTCCATTATGTTTTGTTACAGAGTTTTAATAATGATTAGTTACATTTAGTTTAAAGCTTTGTAGCTTTTTCCACTTTTATATGAACAACGCTGTTTGTTTTATGGGTCTCATGTCAATTATTGTGATGATTTTATTTAGTACAAAATACTTTTTTGGCTTTGTTATTAGTATATTATTATCATGTTTTTAAGTTATGTATTTTATCATTGGTCTTATAATCCTGTATGTGTATTCATAATATTTTAATATAGAATTTACATTTGTTTATGTTTATATCTATTTTTTAGCCTGTGATGAGGGGGGGGGGGGGGTGGTTGGTAGCGTTGGCTGTTCCATGTGAACGCATTCAAAATGATAGAATCATAGTGATTGGACTCTTTTATCACTTGGCTTTGGTTATTCTTGTCAGAACTAGGGTTGCACCGATACCGGATTTTTAGCGAGTTCCGATACTTTCGGTCAAGTAGTCACTGATACCAAGTATTGATACTCTGTGGTGTAGTTTGCATCCATACAAAATGAATGGGCGCAAATCGCACTGCAAAGAATCGCATGCGATTTGAACAGGAATGCGGTGCAATTCCTGTCCGAATCGCAAGCGATTTCCCGCACCGCTCCTGTGTGAACCCAGACTTGTCATAGTGATTTCAGCCTGGGTTCACACAGGAGCGGTGTGGGAAACAGCATGCGATTCAGACAGGAATTGCACTGCATTCCTGTTCAAATTGCATGCGATTCTTTGCAGGTGCAATTTTCGCCCATTCATTTTGCATGGACGCAAATCGCACCGCAACGTATTGGGAGCATGTTCACGAGTATAAGTACTCATGAAAGTACTCGGTATGGGGACAAGGTCATCTAGAGCCCAGGGCAAACATACCAAACTGTGCCCCCCCCCCCCCAAGATGTATGAGCATTATGTTTCAGCAAAAATCCCCCCCCCCAAAAGAAAATGAAAAAAAAAAATCGAACACTAACCTACATGCTGACCCCTTAAACATTAATTCCCCCTTCTCCCAGTGCAAATCTGCCCCCATCACCCCCTCCAAACTCAAATATTCTCTTCTCTCTAAATCCCCCCCAGCACACCCCCCCCCAAAAAAAAATCACCCCTCTCAGCACAAATCCTCTTCCCTTCAAATTTCCCCTCCAAGCACAAACCCTCTCCTCCCACTCCGAATCCTCTCTCCCAGCACAAATTTTCATCCCAATCCCCCTTCTTAGCACAAATCTCCACCCCCCCAAATTACTCCTAGCATAAGTACCCCCCAATCATCCCTACTAGCACAAATCACACCCCCCAAAAAAAAATGTAAAAAAATTCCTGTGATGGTTTTATAATCATTTGTATATTGGGAACATTAGCTACTGATTGAGCCCTGCTGTGCATGTTCATGGGAGTAAACAGTATTTAAGGCCCCTTTCACACTGGGGCGGTGGGTGCGTCAGCGGTAAAGCGGCGCTATTTTTTAGCGGCACTTTACCGTCAATTTCACGGCACTATTCGGCCGCTAGCGGGGCACTTTTACCCCCCCCCGCTAGCGACCGAGAAAGGGTTAAAACCACCGCAAATCGCTGCTGCAGCAGCGCTATGACGGCGGTATAGCCGCGCTGCCCCATTGATTTCAAAGGGCAGGAGCAGTGGAGGAGCGGTATACACACCGCTCATTCACTGCTCCAAAGATGCTGCTAGCAGGACTTTTTTTAGCGTCCTGCCAGCGCACCGCTCCAGTGTGAAAGCCCTCGGGGCTTTCACATTGGAGACACAGCAGCGGCTCTTTCAGGGCGCTTTTCATTGATTTTTGGTGCTGTAGCGCCTGCAAAGCGCCCCAGTGTGAAAGGGGTCAAAGGGGTTTGTTCCTTGTCTTGTGGGGCTGATGTTTTTTACTTATGGATTACTTAAAAAAAAAAGTTTCTGGACTTTCCATGCCTTAGTGTGCTGTCATCCACCTCTCTTTTTGAAGTTTCTATGGTTGTGAGCCAGACCAGCACCTTTTTTGTGTGGATTTGAGGGCCAGAGTATAGTAGGACCAACCTGGAACAGTATATTCATATTACAGCTGTACGATTTCGATTTTTTTTCCTTAGAATAAAGATCAAGATTCTCTCACGATTCTCACAGCGTAACATCATCTTTCACATTATACAAAAAAATTGGGCTACCTTTACTGTTTCTCTTTATTTATTTATTTTTTTTAATTCATTGAAGTGGCTTTTTTCTTCCAAAAGTTGCATTTGAAAGACAGCTGCACAAGTACAGTATGACATAAAATATTTGTTTGGGGGTCTTAAGTAATTTTCTAGCAGAAAATACTGATTTTAACTTGTAAGCAACAAATTTTAAAAAAAGCTTTAGTCTTTTTTTTCTTTTTTTAATCAAAAAGTGTTTTATTGAACACATTAAACAACTTCCAATTCACAATAGACATGTGCACTGACAAAAAATTAGTTTGTTTCATTTCATTTGTTTTTTTGCTTTTTTCGGAAATTCAGGAAATTCGGAATTCGGAAATTCAGATTTTAAAATTTCCAAATTTCAGGATTACCGAATTCTCAAATTTTTGAGATTTTCAAATTTCCCAAATTTCAAATTTCCGAAATCTCAAATTTCCGAAATCTCAAATTTCCAAAATCTCAAATTTCCGAAATCTCAAATTCCCGAAAATTCAAATTTCCCAATTTCAAATTTGCGAAATTTCGAATTTCTGAAATTTAGAAATTTTGAATTTCCGAAATTTCCGAATTTCTGAAAATTTCAAAATTCCGAATTTCCGAAATTCCGAAAATTCGGAAATTTGAAATTCGAAATTTCGGAAATTCGAAAATTCTAAATTTCAGTAATTCGAAATTTCGCAAATTTGAAATTGGAAAAAATTGATATTGAAAAATTCGGAAAATTAGAAAATCCTGAAATTAACGAATTTGTCAAAATTCGCACATGTCTAATACTCTAACAGAATTGCACATGTCTAATACACAAGCCATAACTTTTGAACAATGACACTTACATATTCCAGGTAACGTTGCAGCAGCAATAGATCGAGACATAGCATACACATACTCACTTCCACAATCCCCCCTCTTTGACATAGATCCCTTCATGCATGTAGTACATATATGACATAATCACCCTGAGGGACACTGTAGAAGTCAAGACAATACCAATTCCCTTGCACTCAGTCCAGGTGTGTCTAGCCAATGTGACCATAGCCTTTCAAACCTACCCGGGCATCCCCTGTGTTGGTAAATGTACCGTTCCATAATAAGGCTAGTTCCCATATGTGTTATTCAAGAGGTGGTAGTGGGGTGGTTAGATAGATTTCAATCCCATTAAAATACGTTTTTTGGCCTGAAACAGTGCCCTAGAGAATGCAATCCTTATTAGTTCCTTAGGCATCACGTCCTCCAGAACCCCCAGTATGCAACATACTGGATCTAAAGGTACCTTTGTTTGAAACACCCAGTTGAGTGTTCCAACCACCTCACTCCAATAGTGGTGGAGCTTCGGGCAGTGCCACAGGAGATGTACTGTATGAGATCCCCATTGTGTTGCCGGCACTGACCACATATCGAATCCGCCAATCTGCCCATTTTATGGAGTTTTGTCGGGGTATAATGTACCCTAAGTATAATATAGAGTCGGGAAACCTTTTGTGCCACATTCAGAAAACAAGTAGATATAGACTGTAGGGCCTCCTCCCACTGATCTCCTGTAAGTGGCCTTAGGTCTCTCTCCCATAAAGACACTGTCTTAATGGGGTGCGCCGTAAGTGTTGTGTAAGTGACATTTGGTAACTCTGAGATAGGATCCCCTTCATTTCAGTGCTGGACTGTAGCACATGAAAAACAGGAGTGGGAGACAATGCCCACTCTCCTGCGGCCCCCTGCACACTAACGGCATGTCGGAGCTGAAGACAAGAGTAGAACATAGTGGCGGGTAGGTTACATTTGGGTTGTAATTCAGGGAAAGACAGCAGTTTGCCATTGTTAAATATGTGGAACAACAGAGTCACACCAAAGGTGCACCACCTGGGCCCCTGCTGCAGCTTAGCCAATTCCACATATGAGAGATTACCCCAAATTGGACAGAATTCTGTAAATCCTAGCACCCCCTGCAGTTGTCTGCCCCATTCTATATTTTTTGGATTAGTGTGAGTGTTGGCGTCTGTTTATTGGATTTATGGAACAGTTGCGCCTCCAGTCCCACCGGGATAGTTTCAGCCCTGAAGGCAAAAAGCATCAGCCGAGCCGACGAGCCCACCGGATTATGGGACATAGAGCCAACCAGATGCTGCATCTGGGCAGCTATATAGTATAGCCAAGGGTTGGTATCTCCCAACCTCCACTGTCCTTAGAGTACTTCAACTGCTCCAGTTTAATCCTGGGGAAGGTTTAGTCTTTAAGTGGTTAAACTGACCTCTATTGCTGACATAAGTTCATCCCCTTGATCTAAAACGGTGGTTCTCAACTCTGTCCTCAAGTACCCCCAACAGGCCATGTTTGCAGGTTTTCCTTTATCTTGCACAGGTGGTTTAAATCAGAGTCAATGGCTTGGTGTTTTGGGCAGCTTATTTATCTAAGAGAAATTCCTATAACATGGCCTGTTGGGGGTACTTGAGGACAGGGTTGAGAACCACTCATCTAAAACAGGGGCGTCAAACTCAAATTCATCGGGAGGCCGAATCAGCCGTATGGTTGCCCTCAAAGGGCCGGTTGTATCTGTAGGACTATGTATATACTCTACTAGCGCACTGCGTACAGAGTGCAGGGTTCAGGAGCGCGCTGTGTACAGAGTGCCAGGTTCAGGAGCGCAGTGCGTACAGCGTGCTGGGTTCAGGAGCGCGCTGCATACAGAGTGCTGGGTTCAGGAGCAAGCTGCATACAGAGTACCGGGTGCAAGAGTGCGCTGTGTACAGAGTACAGGGTTCAGTAGTGCACTGTGTACAGAGTGCAGGGTTCAGGAGTGCACTGAGTGCAGGGTTCAGGAGCGCACTGCATACAGAGTGCAGGGTTCAGGAGCGCACTGCATACAGAGTGCAGGGTTCAGGAGCGTGCTGCGTACAGAGTGCTGGATTCAGGAGCGTGCTGTGTACAAAGTGCAGGGTTCAGGAGCGTGCTGTGTACAGAGTGCAGGGTTCAGGAGCGTGCTGCGTACAGAGTGCCGGGTTCATGAGCGTGCTACGTACAGAGTGCTGGGTTCAGCAGCGTGCTGCATACAGAGTGCAGATTTCAGGAGCGTGCTGCGCAGAGAGTGCAGGGTTCAGGAGAGTGCTGCGTACAGAGTGCTGGGTTCAGGAGCGTGCTGCGTACAGAGTGCTGGGTTCAGGAGCGTGCTGTGTACAAAGTGCAGGGTTCAGGAGCGTGCTGTGTACAGAGTGCAGGGTTCAGGAGCATGCTGTGTACAGAGTGCCGGTTTCAGGAGCGTGCTGCGTACAGAGTGCCGGGTTCAGGAGCGTGCTGCGTACAGAGTGCTGGGTTCAGGAGCGTGCTGCGTACAGAGTGCTGGGTTCAGGAGCGTGCTGTGTACAAAGTGCAGGGTTCAGGAGCGTGCTGTGTACAGAGTGCAGGGTTCAGGAGCATGCTGTGTACAGAGTGCCGGTTTCAGGAGCGTGCTGCGTACAGAGTGCCGGGTTCAGGAGCGTGCTGCGTACAGAGTGCCGGGTTCAGGAGCGTGCTGCGTACAGAGTGCTGGGTTCAGGAGCGTGCTGCGTACAGAGTGCAGATTTCAGGAGCGTGCTGCGCAGTGTGCAACATAACTTTTCCACCCCTACTTCTGGTTCTGACCTCTGCAACCATGACATTCCTCCCACCCTACCACCTCTACACACATCTTCTGCCACAGCCCTCAAAAAGTCCCCCCCCAGGATTCAGCCCGCTGAATGAAAAAAAAAAAAGAAAAAACATAGCCGGCCGGCCAGTCATAGCTGTCAGTGGTGGAGTTTTCTGACAGCTGTGCTGGGCTCAGCTCAGAAAAAGCCGGCGCCGCTGGAGGGACTAAGGAGGAGAGCGAGTGGGAGAGGTTTATTCTTGTCTCCTTGGAGACCGACGGGCCGTGCATGCGCTGACACAAGCCGGCGCTGCTTGCAGGACTGAGGGGGGGGATGTTTACTCTTGGGAGACTTGGCAGTGAGAAAAATGAACAGGTGTCGCTGTGCGGGCCACTTAGCAAGGCCCGGCGGGCTGGATTTGGCCCACGGGCCTTGTGTTTGACACCTGTGATCCAAAAGAATAAAATGTTACAATGTTTCTCTTTATCTCCCAGCTCCGAGGAACGTTGATAAACATTTGCAGGCTTTTTTTTTTGCTCTTTTTTTTTATTGACAGCTCTGCAGAACTACTCTGCACTGTTTACATAGAATCGTGGAAATTCTTTATTAAGATCGTGAGGGGGGTTGAATTGAGATCACAATTTTTTAACGATTAATCAGAGTGCAGGGTTCAGGAGCGCGCTGTGTACAGAGTGCCAGGTTCAGGAGCGCAGTGCGTACAGCGTGCTGGGTTCAGGAGCGCGCTGCATACAGAGTGCTGGGTTCAGGAGCGCGCTGCATACAGAGTGCCGGGTGCAAAAGTGCACTGTGTACAGAGTGCAGGGTTCAGTAGTGCGCTGTGTATAGAGTGAAGGGTTCAGTAGTACACTGTGTACAGAGTGCAGGGTTCAGGAGTGCGCTGAGTGCAGGGTTCAGGAGCGCACTGCATACAGAGGGCAGGGTTCAGGAGCGCACTGCATACAGAGTGCCGGGTTCAGGAGTGTGCTGCGTACAGAGTGCTGGGTTCAGGAGCGTGCTGTGTACAAAGTGCCGGGTTCAGGAGCGTGCTGTGTACAGAGTGCAGGGTTCAGGAGCGTGCTGTGTACGGAGTGCAGGGTTCAGGAGCATGCTGCTTACAGAGTGCCAGGTTCAGGAGCATGCTGCATACAGAGTGCCGGGTTCAGGAGCATGCTGCGTACAGAGTGCTGGGTTCAGGAGCGTGCTGCGTACAGAGTGCAGATTTCAGGAGCGTGCTGCGCAGAGAGTGCAGGGTTCAGGAGAGTGATGCGTACAGAGTGCTGGGTTCAGGAGCGTGCTGCGTACAGAGTGCTGGGTTCAGGAGCGTGCTGTGTACAAAGTGCAGGGTTCAGGAGCGTGCTGCGTACAGAGTGCAGGGTTCAGGAGCGTGCTGCGTACAGAGTGCAGGGTTCAGGAGCGTGCTGCGTACAGAGTGCCGGGTTCAGGAGCGTGCTGCGTACAGAGTGCCGGGTTCAGGAGCGTGCTGCATACAGAGTGCCGGGTTCAGGAGCGTGCTGCGTACAGAGTGCTGACCTCTGCAACCATGACATTCCTCCCACCCTACCACCTCTACACACATCTTCTGCCACAGCCCTCAAAAAGTCCCCCCCCAGGATTCAGCCCGCTGAATGAAAAAAAAAAAAGAAAAAACATAGCCGGCCGGCCAGTCATAGCTGTCAGTGGTGGAGTTTTCTGACAGCTGTGCTGGGCTCAGCTCAGAAAAAGCCGGCGCCGCTGGAGGGACTAAGGAGGAGAGCGAGTGGGAGAGGTTTATTCTTGTCTCCTTGGAGACCGACGGGCCGTGCATGCGCTGACACAAGCCGGCGCTGCTTGCAGGACTGAGGGGGGGGGGATGTTTACTCTTGGGAGACTTGGCAGTGAGAAAAGGCCACTTAGCAAGGCCCACGGGCCTTGTGTTTGACACCTGTGATCTAAAAGAATAAAATGTTACAATGTTTCTCTTTATCTCCCAGCTCCGAGGAACGTTGATAAACATTTGCAGACTTTTTTTTTTTTCTTTTTTTTTTTGACAGCTCTGCAGAACTACTCTGCACTGTTTACATAGAATCGTGGAAATTCTTTATTAAGATCGTGAGGGGGGTTGAATTGAGATCACAATTTTTTAACGATTAATCGTGCAGCTCTAATTCGTATTATTGGAGTGCTTGTTGTCTCCCTCAGAGATCGCAGCCTATCATAGAAAGGCTTTAAAGATGTGCTTCAAATCAGCGCAATGTTTCTATGCACTATTTTTGGGGCTTCAGTCTGAAAAAAAAAAAATCACTGTTATTTGTTTAATCAAGATGAATCTTTTGGTGCGCCAAGAGATACTGGATTGAAAAATTAGATGTTTGAACGTTTCTGTCCCTAAAATACGGCAGAAATGGATGAATGGAGCCGAAATATTGATCTTGTCTCCACGGCTAATTGCACAGACCAGCAGCTGACAGTTCATTGGCCGGACGTAAAACTAGATTAAATAGATTATTATTCTGCCTTGGCATCACATTCTTCCACATCAGTGCCCCAAATTGAGGCTGAGGTTTAATCTTCTTCTTTTTTGCCCTCCCTGGTTCCTCCCTCCCCCCTTATCAACATGTTAAGGAAAATTTTAAATTTTAACCCCTTGGCGCTGGCGCCTCCCGGCCCTTTAACTACTTGCTGCCCAGGCCAATTCTGACACTTCCCTCCTACATGTAAAAATCATAATTTGTTTTGTTGTAAAATTACTCAGAACCCCCAAACTTTATACAGTGGGGACAGAAAGTATTCAGACCCCCTTAAATTTTTCACTCTTTGTTATATTGCAGCCATTTGCTAAAATCATTTAAGTTCATTTTTTTCCTCATTGATGTACACACAGCACCCCATATTGTACACACAGCACCCCATATTGTACACACAGCACCCCATATTGACAGAAAAACACAGAATTGTTGACATTTTTGCAGATTTGTTATAAAAGAAAAACTGAAATATCACATGGTCCTAAGTATTCAGACCCTTTGCTCAGTATTTAGTGGAAGCTCCTTTTGATCTAATACAGCCATGAGTCTTTTTGGGAAAGATGCAACCAGTTTTTCACACCTGGATTTGGGGATCCTCTGCCATTCCTCCTTGCAGATCCTCTCCAGTTCTGTCAGGTTGGATGGTAAACGTTGGTGGACAGCCATTTTTAGGTCTCTCCAGAGATGCTCAATTGGGTTTAAGTCAGGGCTCTGGCTGGGCCATTCAAGAACAGTCACGGAGTTGTTGTGAAGCCACTCCTTCGTTATTTTAGCTGTGTGCTTAGGGTCATTGTCTTGTTGGAAGGTAAACCTTCGGCCCAGTCTGAGGTCCTGAGCACTCTGGAGAAGGTTTTCGTCCAGGATATCCCTGTACTTGGCCGCATTCATCTTTCCCTCAATTGCAACCAGTCGTCCTGTCCCTGCAGCTGAAAAACACCCCCACAGCATGATGCTGCCACCACCATGCTTCACTGTTGGGACTGTATTGGACAGGTGATGAGCAGTGCCTGGTTTTCTCCACACATGCCGCTTAGAATTAAGGCCAAAAAGTTCTATCTTGGTCTCATAACCACAGAATCTTATTTCTCACCATCTTGGAGTCCTTCAGGTGTTTTTTAGCAAACTCCATGTGGGCTTTCATGTATCTTGCACTGAGGAGAGGCTTCCGTCGGGCCACTCTGCCCCAAAACCCGCACTGGTGGAGGGCTGCAGTGATGGTTGACTTTCTACAACTTTCTCCCATCTCCTGACTGCATCTCTGGAGCTCAGCCACAGTCTTCTTTACCTCTCTCACCAAGGCTCTTCGCCCCCGATAGCTCAGTTTGGCCCGACGGCCAGCTCTAGGAAGGGTTCTGGTCATCCCAAACGTCTTCCATTTAAGGATTGTGGAGGCCACAGTGCTCTTAGGAATGTTTTTGTAACCTTGGCCAGATCTGTGCCTTGACACAATTCTGTCTCTGAGCTCTTCAGGCAGTTCCTTTGATCTCATGATTCTCATTTGCTCTGACATGCACTGTGAGCTGTAAGATCTTATATAGACAGGTGTGTGGCTTTCCTAATCAAGTCCAGTCAGTATAATCAAACACAGCTGGACTTAAATGAAGGTGTAGAACCATCTCAAGGATGATCAGAAGAAATGGACAGCACCTCAGTTAAATATATGAGTGTCACAGCAAAGGGTCTGAATACTTAGGACCATGTGATATTTCAGTTTTTCTTTTTTAATAAATCTGCAAAAATGTCAACAATTCTGTGTTTTTCTGTCAATATGGGGTGCTGTGTGTACATTAATGAGGAAAAAAATGAACTTAAATGATTTTAGCAAATGGCTGCAATATAACAAAGAGTGAAAAATTTAAGGGGGTCTGAATACTTCCAGTCCCCACTGTATATGTTTTTTTAGCAGAGACCCTAGAGAATAAAATGGTGGTCATTGCTTTTTATCTCACACGGTATTTGCACAGTAATTTTTCAAATGCGTTTTGGAAAAAAAATGGTTTCATGCATTAAAAAAAATGCTAAGCATAAACACGGTTCTCTGTCTTTCTTCAGTTAAGCCATCCCCCACACAGTTAGAAAAAACTCCCAGGGAACACAGTTAACCCTTTGATCACCCCTGATGTTAACCCCTTCTCTGCCAGTGTCATTAGTACAGTGACAGTGCATATTTTTTTAGCACTGATCACTGTATTACTGTCACTGGTCCCCAAAATGTGTCACTTAGTGTCAGATTTGTCTGCCGCAATGTCGCAGTCCCGCTAAAAATCGCTGATCTCCGCCATTACTGGTAAAAACAATTAAAAAAAAAAAGTCCATAAATATATCCCATAGTTTGTAGACAGTATAACTTTTGCGCAAACCAATCAATATACGCTTATTGGGATTTTTTTTTTTACCACAAATATGTAGCAGAATACACATTGGCCTAAATTGATAAAGAAATTAGATTTTTAATGGATATAGCAGAAACTAAAACAATATTGTTTTTTTTCTCAATATTGTCGCTCTTTTTTGTGTTTATAGCGCAAAAAAAAAAAAAACCACAGAGGTGATCAAATACCACCAAAAGAAAGCTCTATTTATGGGGGAAAAAAAGGACATCAATCTTATTTGGGCACAGCATCGCACGACCGCGCAATTGTCAGTTAAAGTAATGCAGTGCCGTATCGCAAAAAATAGCCTGGTCAGGAAGGGGGGGGGGGGAACCTTCCAGATCTGGTAAAGTGATTCTAAAATCAATTTATTTATTTTTTGTTAAAAATAACAAACATGTTATACTTACCTCCACTGTGTAATGTATTTGCACAGAGCAGCCCTGATCCTCCTCTTCGTGGGTCCCTCGCCGACGCTCCTGGCCCCTCCCTCCTGCCGAGTGCCCCCACAGCAAGCAGCTTACTATGGGGGCACCCAAGCTGAGCCACTGCTCTGTGTGTCCATTCAGACACAGAGCCATGGCTCAGCCCCCTGCCCCCTCTCTACCCTCATTGGCTCACTGACTTTGACAGCAGTGGGCGCCATTGGCTCAGCCAATCAGGAGGCAGAGTCCCTGACAGCCGAGTCTCTCGTGCAACAACGCTGATGGGGCTCAGGTAAGTATTAGGGGGGCTGATGGGGGCTGCTGCATAGAATGCATTAAGATAAAAAAACTTCTGCCTTTAGAACCACTTTAAGGCTATTTTCACACTGAAGGCGTTTTAACGCTAAAAATAGCACATGTAAGGTGCCTAAAAACGGCTTCCCATGTCACCCCAGTGTGAAAGCCTGAGTGCTTTCACACTGGGGCGGTGCGCCTGCAGGATGGGAAAAAAAGTCCTGCAAGCCGCATCTTTGAGGAGGTTTGGGAACAGTTTATACAGCACTCCTAAACCGCCCTGCCCATTGGAATGCATGGGCAGCGCTTCAAAAGCGCCTAAAAAGTGCTTCAGAAGTGCCACAACACGGGTGGTTTTAACCCTTTCTTCGGCCGCTAGCAGGGGTAAAAAGCGCTAGCGGCTGGAACGAAGGTAAAGCGCTGCTAAAACGAGCAGCGCTTTACCGCTAACACGGCACGGCCCCAGTGTGTAAGTAGCCTAATAGTAACAATATAGAGAGTGGTGTGACCTAACACAACCAATAATGGCAAACCTCCATCCCTATTGTGTTAAAACAAAAAAAGGGGGACATGGTTGGTAAACAAATTCATAAATTAGACATCCATCAATCGGCGATCATAAACATTTAATTATGATACATGATAGTAAGCCAGATTTTTCTTGGCACCCTTGGATTGAAAGACTCGACGCGTTTCATGGCATTGCAGCCACTCATCAGGAGTATGATGCACAATTAGACTAAAAGGTAGCTAGATAAATAACTATTAGTATATATAATGTCCTTTAAGAGAAAATCTCAAAATAACTTGTCAGTTACTTACAAGTCCCGAGCTAAGCCCAGGTTCCAAGTGAATATCAGTGGGGGCCTCAGACAAGTGTCCTACTGGTGTGCTTTTTTAGCACTTTAATTTGTTTGCACTATTGTTGTTTTGATTTACACATCCAATACATCTATACATATGTTAGTGGCTGCCCCCCATCCTTCCGCCCTGTCCCCTAGTAAAGTTACATTCACACCTGCGCATTTCCTAAACACGCCACAAAACACACAAAATTGTGCACTTTGCTGTGCGTTTTGGAAACGCGTTGCAAAAGCACTGCAATTGCAGATCACACTTGCGGTGCCATTAATTGATAATGGCACCCCAAGCGTGGGTAGCAGCTGCACATTTTGGCACATGACAAAACAGAATACCAATGCGTCAAAGTGCGATTCATGACTGAAAAGGTTCTAGAGCTACTTTGGGGTGTTTGTGGAACATAGGGCAGCCTATTCAATCGTATGTAGAACAAGCAAAAAATACTCAGCGCGTTCCCCCTATACTCAGGTGTGAATGGGGCCTGCGCACATCTTGCAAGGGCAGCACGTTCACGTGCGGTATGGGAAGCGTGCACAGAACGCACATTTCCTGCACCGTGTTCCAGTGTGAATTGGCCCTTGCTTATTGAACAGTGGAACTCTTGCTGTGCTGTTTATTGGAACATGGCAGGAATGTTTTCCCGACGGAAAGGTCCACATTAACAGCTCTGCGTCGTAAAACGAAATACGGCTTATCTGCTAACGTGGAATTGTGGAAGTGAAGAAAACATTGCAATGTCGGGCTGGTTGAGAATGTTACGATGGCGGGCTGGTAGGAAAATTTCCGATTGCGGGCTGGTAGGGATCATTGAGATGGCGGGCTAATAGGGAACGTTGCGATGGCGGGCTGGTAGGGAACTTTGCAATGGCGTGCTGGGAACATTGCGATGGTGGGCTGATAGGGAACGTTGCGATGGCTTGCTGGTAGGGAAGGTTGCGATGACGGGCTGGTAGGGAACTTTGCGATGGTGGACTGATAGGGAACGTTACGATGGCGGGCTGGTAGGGAACTTTGCGTTGGCGGGCTGGTAGGGAAATTTACGATGGTGGGCTGGTAGGGAACGTTGCAATGGCAGGCTGGTAGGGAATGTTGCGATGTTGGGCTGGTAGGGAAATTTGCAATGGCGGACTGATAGGGAACGTTGAGATGGCGGGCTGGTAGGGAACTTTGCAATGGCGGGCTGGTAGGGAACTTTGTGATGGCTGGCTGGTAGGGAACGTTGCGATGGCAGGCTAGTAGGGAACGTTGCGATGGTGGGCTAATGGGGAACGTTGCGATGGCGGGCTGGTAGGGAACTTTGCGATGGCGGACTGATAGGGAACGTAATGATGGCGGGCTGGTAGGGAACTTTGTGATGGCAAGCTGGTAGGGAACTTTGCAATGGCGGGCTGGTAGGGAACTTCGTGATGGTGGGCTGGTAGGGAACTTTGCGATGGCGGACTGATAGGGAATGTTACAATAGCAGGCTGGTAGGGAACTTTGCGAGGGTAAGCTGGTAGGGAACTTTGCAATGGCGGGCTGGTAGGGAACATTGCGAAGGCGGGCTGGTAGGGAACTTCGCAAAGGTGGGCTGGTAGGGAACTTTGCAATGGCGGACTGATAGGGGATGTTACAATAGTGGGCTGGTAGGGAACTTTGCGAGGGCAAGCTGGTAGGGTACTTTGCAATGGCGGGCTGGTAGGGAACATTGCGAAGGCGGGCTGGTAGGGAATGTTGCAAAGGCGGGCTGGTAGGGAACTTTTTGATGGCGGGCTGGTAGGGAACGTTGCGATGGCAGGCTATTAGGGAACGTTGCGATGGCAGGCTAGTAGGGAACGTTGCGATGGCGGGCTGGTAGGGAACTTTGCGATGATGGACTAATAGGGAACATTGCGATGGCGGGCTGGTAGGGAACATTGCGATGGCAGGCTGGTAGGGAACGTTGCAATGGCAGGCTAGTAGGGAACGTTGCGATGGCGGGCTGGTAGGGCACGTTGCGATGGAAGACTAGTAGGGAACGTTGCGATGGCGGGCTGGTAGGGAACTTTGCGATGACGGACTAATAGGGAATGTTGCGATGGCGGGCTGGTAGAGAACTTTGCGATGGTGGACATATAGGGAACGTTGCGATGGCGGGCTGGTAGGGAACGTTGCGATGGTGGGCTGGTAGGGAACGTTGCGATGGCAGGCTAGTAGGGAATGTTGCGATGGCGGGCTGGTAGGGAACTTTGCGATGGCGGTCTGGTAGGGAACTTTGCGATGGCGGGCTGGTAGGGAACGTTGCGATGGCGGGCTGGTAGGGAACTTTGCAATGGCGGTCTGGTAGGGAACTTTGCGATGGCGGGCTGGTAGGGAACGTTGCGATGGCGGGCTGGTAGGGAGCTTTGCGATGGCGGGCTGGTAGGGAACTTTGCGATGGCGGGCTGGTAGGGAACTTTGCGATGGCGGGCTGGTAAGGAATGTTGCGATGGCAGGCTGGTAGGGAGCTTTGCGATGGCGGACATATAGGGAACGTTGAGATGGTGGGCTGGTAGGGAAAGTTGAAAGTAGTTTGGATGGGAACCGGGTGTACACAGCTGCTCACAGGCCTCCTTATCATAATGCGAGGAAGTGAGACCGAGCGCTGAAACGTCAGCTGATTACAGATCTCCGACTCATACCGGCAACATTAACACAGCCAGCCAGATTGCCACTTCTAATTCGGCAAAACAGGAAAAGCAGTTGGCAGGGAGGAGAGAGAAATTATGATTTTTTTCTATTTTTGTGAAGCAAAATCTCTAAACTTCCAGCACAGTGCTGATTGTGAAATCACATTCTTGCCTGCGGGGATCTGTGCTGTAATAATAAATAGAAGTCTGAGCACACTGTACAGTGTACAAGGGGAGTCTGTTTCTTGTGACGTTTAAAGCTGAACTCCGGGCAAAACAAATGTTGTTTGAATACAAGCAGCGTGTTTTTCTTCCTTAGAGCTCGGTGTCCTGTGTGTATTCCCTCCATATATACATGGCTCCCAACTGATCCTGATTTCGAGGGACTGTCACTGATTTGTAACAATGTCCCTCTGTCCCTCATTTGTCCCTCATTCTGGTGCGATCTATATATTTGTATATAAAATGCACTTCTTATCTTTCAAAAAGTGTTTCCCAGTGCTAAACCTTTCATCCAATTTCTAATTTGCTGCATTTGCTAATCTTAAAAGCCAATATAAAGAAATAGTAGTGGTAAAAAAAAGCACTTGTGGGTATAACTAATCATTTTTTGTATAATTCTTCTTTGTGGGGGCGTGGCAGGGGGTGTGTCCTATGTCTACATACTTTTGCTAGCAGGTGTCCCTGGTTCCCATCTCAAAAAGTTGGGAGGTATGCACACAGTATACAGTATATGTGCAGAATTCCAACTTCAAACAACTGCCGTCCTTTCCCTCTGTGCCTGTATTTCCTGTATTAAAGACCGCTCACTGCTGCCCCCTCTCCTTGTACAGGGGGACTGGTCTTGGCTCCCATGTCATTTTTTGCATGTGGCCTGTAGTTGGTGTCAGGGCTGGGCTCAGCCCTTCCTTCTCTGCACTGGCCGCTCAGCTATCGGCTAATTGCCAGCTCCTATCTCTCTCCACAGTTACTCAGCTGTTGATGATATCCTGCTCGTCAGTCCTGCCTACTTAAGCCGTCCAGTCCAGAGGAGCTCTGCCTTCGCCTTGGTCACATCACAGAAACTCCTGCGATCCTGTTCAAGACTTGCTTTGCTGACATCCCTTCTGGCTCCAGATCCTGCTCGCTGTTCCACAACATTGATCCCTGACTTCTGGCTTGGCTGACTATCCGCTCCAGTTACTGAACTTTGGCTATGTTTTGACTACGTTTGTTCTTTTTACTTTTATTATTAAACAAGTGTGATTGAACTGTACTTCTACCTCGGCCTGATTTCACAGTTTCTGACAGTTGGAAGATCTGGTGAGTCCCATCTAGGGTTGTCACCCGTCCTATATAATACTGGGGGCGTCCCAGATTTCCAAGCACAATGGTAATTCCCATATTGATCCAATGCAGGACACACTTTTGTCCCTCAATTCAATGCAACTATCTTTATTGATGTCGCACAGTGTCATGCATTTTCATAGTACAAACAGTTTGGCCCCCAGATCCATAACAACCTATGACGCTGTGCAACCAGGTCACATGGCGTCATTCATTGCTGTGGTGCTGGCGGTTGATGGATGACAAGGATCAAGGATGGGCAGTATAGAGAGAAAGATGTTAAGCAAAATATACTGCGCTCATGCCCAACCTTATAAAATATACTGTATATACAATGAATGAAAGCTGCAAACACACCTGTGAGATGTTTTCCAATTCACACCTATGCATGTTGCTTTTGAGCGTTTCTGCAGTGCTTTTTGCTGTGCTTTCCACGTTTTCGGGCACACTTTTTTTTTTACGTGTTTTTGATTATTTTTTTCTTTTTCTTTGCCAATTTGTTGTTGGGCAAATGAAATAATGCAAAACACATCAAAAACGCATTGCACTGCTTATCTGCAGCTTCTGCATTGAAATCTGTTAAAGAAAAAAAAAAAGCAGTGTTTCGCGTTTAACCGCTTAGTGACCGCCCCACGCACATATACTGCAGCAGGGCGGCCGGCTCTGTGCCAGATCACATACCCTGTACGTGATCTGACACTTCCAGGTCTAGGGCACGGAGCACACCGGCAACCTGCTCCTGCTGTGATTGGACACAGAGGGAGCCAATCAGCGGGTCCGGCGGACGCAATGTCTGCCTGGAACCCACCGATCGTTTCGTGAGACATGCAGAGTGGGTGGTCTATTAGTAGGGAAGGTAGAGAAGCAGGAATATGGATCCCTGTCTTCCCACAGTACAAGCACCCCCCCCCCCACAGTTAGCAAGCACTCCCTAGGAACACACATCACTTTGATCGCCCCTGATGTTAACCCCTTCCCAGCCATTGTCATTAGTACAGTGACAGTGCATTTTTTTTAGCACTAATCATTGTAATAATGTCACTGGTCCCCAAAAAGTGTCAAAAGTGTCAGTTAGGTGTCTGATTTGTCCGTCGCAATATCACAGACCCTTTTCACCCTGGGGCCACGGCTACATTAGCACTAAAGCAGCGCTCGTTTTAGCAGTGATTTAGCGCTGTTTAGGAGGCTCTTTTCAGCCTCTAGTTTCTAGCTTTTAACCCCAAAGGAGGGGGTAAAAATTCCCGTGTTGTGGCGCTTCCGAAGCGCTTTTCAGGTGCAGGGCATTTTGGGAGTGCTAACTACAGCACTCCTCAACCACCCCAAAGATGCTGCTTGCAGCACTTTTCGAAACGTCCCGCAAGCGCACCGCCCCAGTGTGAAAAGTCACACTGGAATGAATGGGAGGCGGTTTTCAGGCGCTTAGCAGAGGTTATTTCCAGCGCTAGAGCGCCTGAAAACCGCCCCAGTGTGAAAGGGGTCTTAGTCACTGATCGCCGCCATTACTAGTAAAAAAAAATCCCATAGTTTGTAGACGCGATAACTTTTGTGCAAACCAATCAATATACGCGTATTGGGATTTTTTTTTACCAAAAATATGTAACAGATTACATTTTGGCCTAAATTTGTGAATAGGTTTACATTTTTTGCAATTTTTTTTATCGGATATGTCTTATATCAAAAGGTAAAAAAATATAGTTTTTTTTCAAAAACGTCAGTCTTTTTTTGTTTATAGCGCAAAAAATAAAAACTGCAGAGGTGATCAAATACCACCAAAAGAATGTATTTGTGGGGGGGAAAAAAACCCAAACATTTTAACTGTGTACAGCGTCACATGACCACTCAATTGTCAGTTAAAGCAACGCAGTGCCGTATCACAAAAAAAAAATTACCTGATCATGAAGGGGGGGAGGGGGTAAACCTTCCAGAGCTGACATGGTTAAAAAAAGTTCCTGATCCTTTCCAAAAATGCAGAGGCACCCAAAAAAAAAGATGCGTTGATGTGAACATGTTCCATAGGAACCCATGTTAAAAAAAAGTGTCCTGCATTATAGATAGATAGATAGATAGATAGATAGATAGATAGATAGATAGATAGATAGATAGATAGATAGATAGATAGATAGATAGATAGATAGATAGATAGATAGATAGATAGATCTATCTTATTCTATCTATCTAGTTCTATCTTATTCTATCTATCCAATTCTATCTAATTCTATCTATTTATCTAATTCTATCTATTTCTATCTTATTCTATCAATTTATCTAATGCTATCTAGTCAATTCTATTTAAATCATTCTATCTATCTATCTATCTATCTATCTATCTATCTATCTATCTATCTATCTATCTATCTATCTATCTATCTATCTATCTATCTATCTATCTATCTATCTATCTATCTATCTATCTATCTATCTATCTATCTATCTATCTCTATCGTTATCTATCTATCTAGTTCTATCTTATTCTAGCTAACGATAGATAGATAGATAGATAGATAGATAGATAGATAGATAGATAGATAGATAGATAGATAGATAGATAGATAGATAGATAGATAGAATTGGATAGAATTGGATAGATAGAATTAGATAGATAGAATTAGATAAATAGATAGAATTAGATAGAATTGGATAGATAGAATCAGATAGAATTGGATAGATAGAATCAGATAGAATTAGATAGATAGATAGATAGATAGATAGATAGATAGATAGATAGATAGATAGATAGATAGATAGATAGATAGATAGATAGATAGGATAAAGAATACATAGATTATAAATAAATAGATTTAATGGAGTTTTTATACATCTGTTGGAAGTTCCACCTAGACTTGTGTAATCCATGAACAGGTGTAACACAACAGGAGACTCTGCAGAAGGAGTGGGGGCGGCAGCGCCGGGCAGAGGGAATTCTGGGAAGCAGCGCTAAGCGATTGAGCCTAATCAGATTCATCCTGTCTTTGATTTAAGTGGCGGATAATCAGACTGGCAGGTAGAGAATGTCGTTCGCTTTCTGTCGCTTGTTCTATGAAAACGCCACAAACTCACCCAGACTGAAAGGTAGACGCACAAAAACAACCATAGTTCAGAAATAAAGCAGAGAAGACGGATGGGGAGTGTACAGCACAGAGTACATCACTGATCACAGCAGAATGCAGAACCTAAAAGAAAAGAAAACGATATACAAAAGGATTACCAGCTCTGACCCAGATCAGGAGTCTGCCCACTGCTCAGTATGAGGGCCACATTGTATATTGAACAAATATTTGCAGGGCAAAAAACAAACAAACAAAAAAAAACCTGTTTTATAAATAAATGTATTACATTTTTATGAATAAATATGTTTTACTTAAAGCTGTATTTACAATCAGCATGATGTGATTCAGAACAATAAGAACTTCAATAAAACAAAGCAAAGAAATTCCAAATAAACCTGAGCCCCCCCTACATCATCAAAGTCTTCTTTACATCAGAGCCCCCATATGAGTCGTCCCCCTTCTATCAAAGTCTTCTTCAGAGCCCCCCTTACATCAGGGCCCCCTCCGTATATCACAGCCCCCTTACAATAGAGTTCTTCTTTTACAGATTCCCATATGAGTTCCCTTTACATCAGGGTCCTTCACAGAGTCCCCCCTTACATCATCAGAGTCCTCCTTACATCAGAGTCCCCATATGAGCCCCCTTATATCAAAGTCCGCTTCAGAGTCCCCTGTTACATCAGGTCCCCCTATAATAGAGTTTCCCTTACATCAGATTCCCATATGAGTCCCCTTTACATCAGGGTCCTTTAAAGAGTCACCCCTTACATCACCAAAGTCCTCCTTACATTAGAGTCCCCATATGAGTCCCCCTTATATCAAAGTCTTTTTCAGAGTCCCCGCTTACATCAGACCCCCCTCCGTAGATCACAGGCCACTTACAATAGAATTCCCCTTTTACAGATTCCCATATGAGTCTCCTTTACATCAGGGTCCTTTACAGAGTCCCCCTCTTACATTATCAAAGTCCTCCTTCCATCAGAGTCCCCATATGAGTCCCCCTTATATCAAAGTCTTCTTCAGAGTCCCCGCTTACATCAGGGCCCCCTCTGTACATCTCAGCCCCCTTACAATAGAGTTCCCCTTTTACAGATTCCCATATGAGTCCCCTTTACATCAGGGTCCTTCACAGAGTCCCCCCCTTGCATCATCAAAGTCCTCCTTACATCAGAGTCCCCATATGAATGAGTCCGCTTATATCAAAGTCCTCTTCACAGTCCTCATATTAGTCCCCCTTATATCAGAGTCCTCTTCAGAGTCCCCTCTTTCATCAGGGTAGATGCACAGGTAATGGCTGGGCTACAAATATAGGAGGTAGGTCGGATTCTGGGCCCATAACTCCAGGGGGCCAAGCAATAGTTGGCACTTGTAAAACCCAGCGCTTGGCTGTATGCTAAACATAAACCGCCCAGACAAGCGATATGAAAATAACTGCGAGTGACGTCATGATCGTAGCTCCTTCTCCCGTACGCGTTGCGTCCAAACCGGGACTTCGTCAGTGGTTGCGGAGCCGCGCGGTCACCCAACATTCTTATAGATACTAGGTACCTGTCAGGGCTGGGCTCAGCTCTTCCTTCACTGAGCTGGCCGCTCAGCTGTTGGCTAATTGCCAGCTCCTTTCTCTCCACAGTTACTCAGCTGTTGATGATATCCTGCTCGTCAGTCCTGCCTACTTAAGCCGTCCAGCCCAGATGATCTCTGCCTCCGCCTTTGTCAACATCACAGAGATGCTCTCCTGCATTCCTGTTAAAAGACTTGCTTGGCTGACATCCCTTCTGGCTCCAGATCCTGCTTGCTGTTTTACTACGCTCATCTCCGGCTCCCTGACGTTTGGCTTGTCTGACTATCCGTTCCGGTTCCTGAATTCTGGCTATGTTCTGACTACGTTTGTTCTATTTTCTTTTATTATTAAACAAGTGTGATTTAACTGTAATTCTGTCTCGGTCTTATTTCATGGTTTCTGACAGTACCATTGAAACCAGGACGCCGCTAACAAGCGGAGGAAAGAATCTCATGGATCATATGATCATTAAAACCGAATTTCTACAGAAAGCTGAACTATCAGTAATCTCCACTACCATAAAAGACTGCCCTTAACTGCCCAGAGAATACCAGCTAAGCCCAAGGAGTAGTAAGACAGCCGGAGGGAAGAGACTCGTATTATTAATAAAAGGCTCATAAACAAATATAAGAATATATATAAAAAAATATATATCATACAAGTATATTCATATAACAAAAAATATAAATTATGAAAAATATATGAAACCCGCGACTATCTGATTTAAAGGGCACTCTAAAGGTGACACTGATTTAAGGGGGCATTCTGATGGGGACATCTAATGTAACGGGGCACTCAGATGGGGGATAAAGGGGGCACTCTGATGGTGACACTGATGTAAGGGGGCAGTGTGATGGGGACAATTGAAGTAAGGTAGGACTCTAATAGGGACACTGATATAAGGGGGTGCTCTGATGGGGACATCTGATATCAGGGGCACTCTGATGGGGATATCTGATGAAAGAGGTTACTCTGATGAGGACCCTGATGTTAAGGGGCACTCTGATGTAAGGGGCACTCTTATGGGGACCCTGATATAAAAGAGGCACTCTCATAGGGACATCTGATATCAGGGGGCATTCTGTTGGAGACATCTGATGTAAGGGGGAACTTTGATAGGGACCCTGATGTAGGGGGCACTCTTATGGGAACATCTGAGGTAAGGGGATGGGGACCCTGATAGAGACATTGTATGTAAAGGGGGAAATTTTGATGAGTGGGCACTCTGATCTAAGTAGGCACTGTGATGGGGACATCTGATGTAAGTATTGGCACTCTGATGGGAACATCTGATGAAGGGGTACACTGATGGGGACCCTGATGTAAGGGGGCACTCTAATGAGGTTAAGGGGGACTTTGATGGGGACCCTGATGTAAGGGGCACTCTAATGGGGACATCTGAGGTAAGAGGGTACTCTTATGGGGACCCTGATGTAAAGGAGGAATTTGATGGGGACATCTGGGGTAAGGGGGCACTCGTATGGGAACTCTGATGTAAGGGGGCACTCTAATGGGGACATCTGAGGTATGGGAAATCTTATGTAAGGGGGCACTCTGATGGGGACATTCTATGTAAAGGGGCACTCTGATGGTGACACTGATGTAAAGGGGTAGTCTGATGGGGACAATTGAAGTAAGGTAGGGCTCTGATAGAGACACTGATATAAGGGGGTGCTCTGATGGGGACATCTGAGGTAAGAGGGTACTCTTATGGGAACCTTGATGTAAGGGGGCACTCTGATGGGGATATCTGATGAAAGGGGGTACTCTGATGGGGATATCTGATGAAAGGGGGTACTCTGATGGAGACCCTGATGTAAGGAGGCACTCTGTTGGGGACATCTTATGTCAGGGGCACTCTGATGGGGATATCTGATGAAAGAGGTTACTCTGATGAGGACCCTGATGTTAAGGGGCACTCTGATGTAAGGGGCACTCCTATGGGGACCCTGATATAAAAGAGGCACTCTCATAGGGACATCTGATATCAGGGGGCATTCTGTTGGATACATCTGATGTAAGGGGGCACTTTGATAGGGACCCTGATGTAGGGGGCACTCTTATGGGAACATCTGAGGTAAGGGGACACTCTTATGGGGACCCTGATAGAGACATTGTATGTAAAGGGGGAAATTTTGATGAGGACCCTGATCTAAGTGGGCACTGTGATGGGGACATCTGATGTAAGTATTGGCACTCTGATGGGAACATCTGATGAAGGGGTACACTGATGGGGACCCTGATGTAAGGTGGCACTCTAATGAGGTTAAGGGGGACTTTTATGGGGACCCTGATGTAAGGGGCACTCTAATGGGGACATCGGAGGTAAGAGGGTACTCTTATGTGGACCCTGATGTAAAGGAGGAATTTGATGGGGACATCTGGGGTAAGGGGGCTCTCGTATGGGAACTCTGATGTAAGGGGGCACTCTAATGGGGACATCTGAGGTATTGGAAATCTTATGTAAGGGGGCACTCTGATGGGGACATTCTATGTAAAGGGGCACTCTGATGGTGACACTGATGTAAAGGGGTAGTCTGATGGGGACAATTGAAGTAAGGTAGGGCTCTGATAGAGACACTGATATAAGGGGGTGCTCTGATGGGGACATCTGAGGTAAGAGGGTACTCTTATGGGAACCTTGATCTAAGGGGGCACTCTGATGGGGATATCTGATGAAAGGGGGTACTCTGATGGGGATATCTGATGAAAGGGGGTACTCTGATAGAGAACCTGATGTAAGGAGGCACTCTGTTGGGGACATCTTATGTCAGGGGGCACTCTGATGTAAGGGGCACTCTTATGGGGACCCTGATAAAAAAGGGGCACTCTGATAGGGACATCTGATATCAGGGGGCACTCTGTTGGAGACATCTGATGTAAGGGGGCACTCTGATGGGGACCCTGTGTAAGGGGGCACTTTGATAGGGACCCTGATGTAGGGAGCACTCTGATGAGAACATCTGGTGTAAAGGGACACTCTGATGGGGACATATGTGTAAAGGGGGAATTTGATGGGGAAATCTGAGGTAAGGGGACGCTCTTATGGGGACCCTGATAGAGACATTGTATGTAAAGGGGGCATTATGATGGGGACCCTGATCTAAGGGGGCACTCTAATGGGGCCATCTGATGTAAGGGATACTCTGATGGGGACCCTGATGTAAGCGGGCACTCTGATGGGGGTAAGGGGCACTTTGATGGGGACCCTGTTGTAAGGGGCACTCTAATGGGGACATCTATGGTAAGAGGGTACTCTTATAGGGACCCTGATATAAAGGAGGAATTTGATGGGGACATCTGGGGTAAGGGGGCACTCTTATGGGGACCCCGATGTAAGGGGGAACTCTGAAGGGGACATCTTATGTAAGAGGGCACTCTGAGGGGACCCTGATGTAAGTGGGCACTCTGATGGGGGTAAGGGGCACTTTGATGGGGACCCTGTTGTAAGGGGCACTCTAATGGGGACATCTATGGTAAGAGGGTACTCTTATGGGGACCCTGATATAAAGGAGGAATTTGATGGGGACATCTGGGGTAAGGGGGCACTCTTATGGGGACCCCGATGTAAGGGGGAACTCTGAAGGGGACATCTTATGTAAGAGGGCACTCTGAGGGGACCCTGATGTAAGCGGGCACTCTGATGGGGGTAAGGGGCACTTTGATGGGGACCCTGTTGTAAGGGGCACTCTAATGGGGACATCTATGGTAAGAGGGTACTCTTATGGGGACCCTGATATAAAGGAGGAATTTGATGGGGACATCTGGGGTAAGGGGGTACTCTTATGGGGACCCTGATGTAAGGGGGAACTCTGAAGGGGACATCTTATGTAAGAGGGCACTCTGAGGGGACCCTGATGTAAGTGGGCACTCTGATGGGGGTAAGCGGCACTTTGATGGGGACCCTGATGTAAGAGAAGTATAAATTTGGCGGTGTGTGTCTTGTCATATTTAGAGAAGGAAGCAGTGCTGGACTAGTAAGCTGTATGTAAGAAGGCAGTGTGTGTCTTGTCAGGTAATGGAAGAGGAAGCAGTGCTGGGTTAGTAATTGAGGGTAATATCAACTTTAGATGATACTTGTCTTATTAGGCAACTTTTAAGGCATGCTTAGAAGGCTCACTAAGTATCATAGCTGGCAACATTTCAAAACAAAATTTCCAGGACTATTTCCCATTCCAAGTGAGATTATCTAGGCAGGTTATGCTTAGTACTCCTGACTCCCCAAAAAATAAAGTCAGCAAGTCACCCAACCCCAGCATCCACTTGTAAATGAAATATTAGTTGTCAGTGGATCGATACAAATAAATCCTGACCTGCACACATTCCAATTGCTCCTAAATGTCTTATATGTTGCTCTGTGACTGCCCGGTCCATAAACATGATTGCCAGGCCGACGCGTTTCTCATTACACTATCTATTTCCCTGTGTCATTTACAACATATCATTATGCACAGGCAGTTTATTTTTTCATTACACGTTCCATTTCATATCATAAGACAATTTATTCATCCCTCATTGTATGGATTAATATTTCCTGTGAATGCAGAATACACAGTTATTTTGAAACCAGTCTGATGGAATTTGCATAAGTAATGTATTATTTACTGATTGCTTTTTCTTCATTCAAACATTCTTATCTTCACCATTCAGGGTGAGCTTGTGCTCACATTCTTATTGGCTACACTTTATAAGTCTGTTTCTTTTAAAGAGAACCTGCGCAATCGTCAAACATAATTTAAAGATGGAGTACGTCCAAAAATTATTTTTGGCTATTTGCAGCTTAAAGTGGTTGTAAACCCTTATGTATACCCAGTGAAGTGACTGGCCTCAAGTGATACACAGAGATGAAGCAAATCCTCCCACATAAGTTGTACCTGTTTATCTGCAGCATTTTCTTCTCTACAGCCATTCAAAGTCTAGAATTTATAAAGCTTGTCTGAAAGCAGGGGACAAAGAGGTGAAGTTAGTAGTTACATACTGCAGAACTCAGTGAGGAGAGCTCTGAGAGCTGATTGGAGGGAAGGGACACACCCCCCTTCACACAGCACACAGGAACAGAGCTGAGGATGTCAATTACAGGCTGTGTGCTGGAGCTCCCTCCCCTGTCACCTTTTTATCTCTTGGTGTCAGGAAAACTTGTCAGAAGTGACTCATGAAGACAGCAGAGGAATAAAGCAGCAGACAAAAATGACACTTGGGGGTTGATTTACTAAAATTGGAGCGTGTAAAATCTGGTGCAGCTCTGCATAGAAACCAGCTTTCAGTTTTTTTTGCCTAACTAAACAAGCTGAAGTTAGAAGCTGATTGGCTACCATGCACAGCTGCACCAGATTTTGCACTCACCAGTTTTGGAAGATCAACTCCTTAAAGCCTCGTACAGACGATCAGATTTTCGGCAGGGAATTGTGTGATGACAGACTGCCTAAAATCCAACCGTTAGTACGCTCCATCAGACAATTGTTGTCCAACTTTCCGCCAACAAATGTAGGATGGCAGGCTAGTAAATTTTCGGCGGACAACGGTCTGTTGTCAGATTTTCGTATCGTCTGTACACAAGTCCGTCACACCAAAGTCCAAAGTACAAACACGCATCAATGCTCACCAAACATGACATTAGCAGAAGGTGCCCAAAGGGTGGCGCTCAAGAGCTGAAATTCCACGTAGTACGTCACTACGTTCGTGTTTGTTGGCCGACGATTGTGTGCCGTTAGTATTCAAGACAAGTTCCTGGCACACGCCCTTCGGACAAAAGTCTGATGCTCTGTTGGCCAACAATACAATCGTGTGTACCAGGCATAAGGTTTGACCTCAATATTATATGGTTTTGGTAAATCTGAAGACAAAAGTCTGAAGAAAATCTAATAGTGTGTATGGGCCTTAAGCCTCGTACACACGATTGGATTTTCAGCAGACAAAGCGTCAGACTTTTGTCCGAAGGGCATGTTCCCCGTGATCTTGTCTTGCATACAAACGGCACACAATTGTCGGCCAACAAACACGGACGTGCTAGACGTACTACAAGCCCATAAAGAGGAAGTTCAATTGTCAGGTGTCACCCTTTGGGCTCCTTCTGCTAATTTCGTGTTAGTAGAAATTTAGTGAGTGTTGATTCGTGCCTTTTAGTTTGTGCTTTTCAGTTCGTTTCTGAACGGCCGTTCATCAACCATCGGAGGAGAGAACGTGCTATTATTGGGCTTGGAGTTATTGCTTTGACCCAAGTACAGTCCAGGAACAGAAGGAGGAGGAGTTCTTGGAACAAAAATTGGTCGGGAGCTTTAGGAGAATAATATGGGTGATTTTCGGAAATATCTCTGGATGACAGACCCCTGCTTTCACCAGCTTTTGGCATTGGTGACCCCCTAAATTAAGAAGCAGGACACATGCATGAGGCTTGCCATCACTCCAGAGCAAAGGCTCATAGCCACCTTGTGTTACTTGGTGACGGGGAGAAGTCTCCAGGACCTCAAGTTTACCACTGGGATCTCCCCCCCCCGACTCTGGGACTCATTATTCCATACACCTGCTCAGCCATTATTCAAGTACTGCAGAAGGACTATATTCGGGTAAGTTTTTACCTTTAAGATCACATTCTATGTATTATTGTTTGCTAATGTATTGTCTTAATTTGTTGATTACATAATTATCAATATTGTAATATGCTGTGAATGTCCTCTTTGTCCTCATGCATGCTGTAAGCTTTTCCTGCTCCTTTGTTAGCCTACATGCATATTTTCCTTAACTAACCCCCTCAGCATGCTATCATGGGCCCATACACACCTAGCCTAGTAACTTCACAGTGTTTTTGGTCAGCTAAATTTTGGGGCTTACCCTAAACAACCCCTAAAATGTGTACAAATTTTATTGTTGTCCTCAACTTCTGGCAGGGTGCAAGAGACCATTTTTTGGGGCGCAATCTCAACTGGAACCATCCCTCGCCCCTCAAAAATGCAAAGTCAACAGATACAAATACTCTATCTGCTGACTTTGCCAAACCCATATACATTATCCCTCTTATGTGTTTAAATTTCTGTCTAAATTCACCCGACCATGTAGTGCAAGGGTCTGCCTGATTACCTAAAAATTGAAACGTAGACAGTTTTTGTCTCCTATTATATTAATAGGTATTTTCAGAATGTCAAAATGTGCTGCAATCTGGACAGTGTGGATCCATATTTTTAGATTATGACACTTCTTACCTGTCCACTGGGCTGCCAATAGTGTAAGTAAGGAGGGGCTGGCTAAAGTATCCCCGATTATTTGTGAAAAAAGCTCTCCTGGAAGTGAAGAGAGTTACCTGTCCAAAACATCTACTCATTTCCTGCCCCCCCACCCTAAAATTTTGCTAATGGGTCACCAGAGGGGGAATTGAATCAGATAAGTTGACCTTACACTTTTGTCTTTAAATACTCATTTAAGTTTTCTCCTTATGTTGGCTAAGCATGTTTTGTGTAAAATCTGCTTGCAATGTTATGTGCAGAAGCCTTATTTTTTTTTTTTAATCCACAGTTTCCTTCCAACCCACAGCAATGGCAGGACGTTGCAGACCAGTTCCACCATCAGTGGGATTTTCCCAACTGTGGTGATGCTATTGATGGCAAGCATGTCCGCATTGTCCCACCACCCAACTCTGACTCATATTATTTTAATTATAAGGGCTTTTGCAGCATAGTCATGCTATCTGTAGTGTCTGCCAACTATGAGTTTTTGTATCTGGATGTTGGGAAGAATGGCCACAACTATGATGGAGGAGTGATTATGCAGACAGAGTTCTACAAGCAGGTCCAGAATGGCACCTTAAACTTGCCACCTGCTGAGGAGAATGTTGAGGGCCTTGATTTTGTTTTTGTTGCAGACGAGGTCTTTGCTCTGGGGGAACATCTGATGAAGCCGTTTCCTATGAGGAAACTCACCCCAGAGCAGAGAATCTTCAATTACAGGCTCTCTCGTGCCAGAAGGCTGATCGAAAATGACTTTGGCATCCTATCAATTAATTTCAGGCTGGTTTTGACTCCAATCAACCTGGCACTCTATAAGATCAACCATGTGGTCCTATGCTGTTGTATTTCATATAATTTTTAAGGAGGAATGCGACTAGCTACCTTGCCTCACTGCCAAGTGACATGGACCCAGCAGTGGCAGGCCCAGCTGAAGAGGCTGCAGCTCGGCAGTCTGTGGGCATGCTGGCGGCTCTTGAAAATGCCTGTGCTGGATTGCCCTCACAAATTGCCAGAGATGTACGGCAGAAATACCTTGATTATTTTGTGGGAGAGGAGCAGTGGCTTGGCAGCGAATTGTAGCTGATTATGCCTAATATAATTTTGAGATCATAAACTCATATTTCATTTGAACTAGAGTTGTCTGTGTTTCTTATTTGTTTAATATGTTCACAAATGGGCTTTATTTTGGCCACTTGCTCTAATAGTGCAAATGTACCTTATTTGCTTCATGAGGTGACAATATCTTCTTCAGCTAACTATTATGGTGTGCTGTGGGTCTGCTACACATGCACAATATTTTTGTTCTTAATGGATTTAATTCATGAAGTTCAAAAACATTATGGCTTTTCATCTCTTTTAGTTTTTGGGAGGGAGAACTAAAAATTGCAGGTACTGGTATTGAGCTTTGAAATAAGCCACACATTGTTTAGTAAAAAAAAAATTTACTCCAAGCACATTCACATGTGCATTTTAAGGTTTTAAAACAAACCAACATTTTGGTGTATAACATGTATGTTTTGCATTATTTACCTTTTTTGGGGGGCTAAACAAGCATGTTCCAAAACACTTTAGATACCCATCCCAAACTCAGGAACTTACAAAGTTAGATTTTGATAAAGTGAAGGCCAAATGAGACATTAGTATGCCTTGACTGTGTGGATGTTGCCTTCCTCATATGGGGTGATCTCACCCCTTTAAAAGCCAAAATTTGAAGCCACGTACACGTAGAGGCATAACTATTAGGTTACCCTTATGATCCCATGCCACAAATGTGTGTAGTTACAAACAAATTTTTTCTTAAACCCACAAAACACACAGTGTGTCAACATGTGCTAGCTCCCATCACGGGGTATCAAAGGACATGTTTCGGGGGTGCGACCCCTTCCTCTGAGCTTCTATATTTATGAGTAAGGGGTTGCACCCCCAAAACGCGTCCATTGATACCCAGTGATGGTAGATAGCACATGTTGAAACACCGTGTGTTTTGTGGCTATTGGCAGGCCCGGATTTACTCCCTTTGCCGCCCCAAGGCCAGGTCCTTCAATGCCGCCCCCCACACACACACACCACCATTCTCGTCCTTTATCGATGACTGCTACAATAGACCAATTAAAAACATATCTCCACACACGTGAACACTGAAAATAACTGGCTTTAATTGTACAGACTGAAAATACTCTGTAATGCAGAAAATGCCTTTTAAAGATTATAGCAGTAAGAAACTCCCTACAATTTTTTAGTTCTAACTTTTCTTTTGGCAAACTCATCGATAATATCTTCGTAGGACAAAGTATTTAAAAGTTCTCACTCAATGGCAAGTAAAGGCTGCGGACATACCACAGGGGGTGGACAGAGGCTGCGGACATACCACAGGAGGTGGACAGAGGCTGCAGACATACTACAGGAGGTGGACAGAGGCTGCGGACATACTACAGGAGGTGGACAGAGGCTACAGACATACTACAGGAGGTGGACAGAGGCTGCGGGCATACCGCAGGAGGTGGACAGAGGCTGCGGACATACCACAGGAGGTGGACAGAGGCTGCGGACATACCACAGGAGGTGGACAGAGGCTGCGGACAAACCACAGGAGGTGGACAGAGGCTGCGGATATACCACAGGAGGTGGACAGAGGCTGCGGGCATACCACAGGAGGCGGACAGAGGCTGCGGGCATACCACAGGAGGTGGACAGAGGCTGCGGGCATACCACAGGAGGTGGACAGAGGCTGCGGGCATACTACAAGAGATGGACAGAGGCTGCAGACATACTACAGGAGGTGGACAGAGGCTGCGGACATACCACAGGAGGTGGACAGAGGCTGCAGACCTACCATAGAAGGTGGACAGAGGCTGCGGGCATACCACAGGAGGTGGACAGAGGCTGCGGGCATACCACAGGAGGTGGACAGAGGCTGCGGGCATACCATAGAAGGTGGACAGAGGCTGCAGACATATTACAGGAGGTGGACAGAGGCTGCGGACGTGATAGTGTCCTCCTCACCCCCACACAGTAGCTTCTCTGTCCACCATCATATTACTTCTCCACATCATCAGTAGTGTGCTGTGTCCTCCTCCTGTGCCCCTTTCACCTCTCCACAGGTCAGGGCAGCCCTGACCTGTGAAGAGGTGAAAGGGGCACAGGAGGAGGACACAGCACACTGATGATGTGGAGAAGTAATATTATGCTGGACACTGGACAGAGCACATCAGAGACTCTGTCTCAGCCTCCCCTGCATGCCACGGCTTAACCCTTCAGGCTCCCGGTGATGTCCTCCTCTCACTCTGATATCCCCCCACAGTACTCTCCTCCTCCTTACCTCTGCTCGGCTCCTCTGGACCTCTCTGCCTGTGGGGAGTGCACTGCACGAGCCACCGACTGCAATAGTGTCCCGATTGTCTATTCGAAAATGGCGCCGGGCGGTGCCATTACGTTACTGCGCATGTGCCGCCCGCCCAAGCGTGTCGAGCTCACCCAAGCCTGGCCGGCTTCAGAACGGCGCATGCGCAGTTGCGTGGTTGGCATCTTTTTTACGGGCACCGGTGCCGGTAACGGACTTTAACGGGCAGCCCGAAAGGGGAGGGCGGCCGCGAAAGCCGAGAAGTCGCCGCAGGAGCGGGGCCGCCCCTGCACCACTGCCGCCCCAAGGCCTGGCCTCAGTGGTCTTGTGAGGAATCCGGCCCTGGCTATAGGGAAACTATATGTATGGAAATACACACGTTTTAGGCATGGGATCATGAGGAAAATAGGAATGTTAAGGCACGATTTGTGTGCGTCTTGAAATTTTGGCTTTGCTATTCTTTAAAACACAGAAAGATTACAGTTCACATTACTTAGGGCAGTGTTTCCCAACTCTCCTTCTCAAGATGTAAACCCAGGTCATGTTTTCTATATGTGTTGAATTTAGCACAGGTGATGTTGTCATTTTAAATGTTAGTAATTCACACAGTCATTTTTAGACTGAGGAAAATACAGAAAAACACCACCTGGTGCCTTGTGGTGCACCTAGAGGAGTGGAGAAACACTGAGTTCGGACACTAAACTTTCTCATTTAAAAGTCCGAAAAACATGGTAAATATTAAAAGTGCAAACAGGAGCCAACAAGTGGAACAAGAAACTTCCAAACAGGCAAGAGGAAATTAGAATTTCACAAGCTTGTCTACAAAATCTCGGATTCTTCGCTGTAAAGCAGTGGCAACCTCCTTTATTTGCTCCAGATCCTTCAAACAATGCAACATATCTGCACTCATTCTGCCAATTGTGCATCTTGAAAGATCATGATGACCTAGTAGGAAGACAAAAAAGGATTAAGGGAACGATGGTCAAGTGGCTGAGGCCCTACATAGTGAGTTATGGTCAAGTTCCTATTTAAACTCAGGAAATCCTTACCTACCCAGTCTATTGTTGCTTGCATCCTGCTTGCCCTTCAGACACCTACACTACTAAGAATGTACACACTGCAACTACTCAGTAATCTTGGCCCTGGTGCCTGGGTCTCCAAAACTCGGGTACCTAGCAAAAATGACGGGCTCCTTCCACCTCTTCCTTCTCCATGCTAATGTTAAGGCACTACATACTTTGCTAATGTGTGGAGTGGGTGTTTTGTTTGTTCAGCTAAACACTCGATATGTAGACATATTTAAAGCCAGATTCCAAGAATACTTACTTGCGCAAACAAGAGGCTCCCGAATACTTTCTTCCTCTTCGGGGTCGCGTTGGCCCTCAGTGTGACTTGCGTCAGGGGATTTGCCGTCCACAACGGACAGGTCTTTGCTGAGTCCAGGAGTCAGATCCCATGCCTCCAAACAAACATCCTGGGTGAGATGACCCACACTCACTTTCCTCTAAAAAGAAACAATACACCATTCATTAAGCCACCCCTAGTCCCATCTGTTTCTAGCATCAATTTTGCTACATTAGTTGACCAACCTTGCACTTGATCTGATGACAATGTTTGCTCCTGACTAGTGGACTCCACCATGCTGCACTGTGTTTTTTTAAAGTGAAAAATGCATAGAAAAGGGAAGGTGATGTCATTTTACAGAGGGCAAACACTGGACAAGTACCAACATTGAAAAAGTCCTGCAGTTGCCCCCCACCCCTCTTGTCTCCTATGGGATAGGGGATATATGAGGATCATTCTAGCAGGCGTGACTCTGTGTGACTGTGATCCCCGGGGCCTCTCCTCTAGCCATGTCTACACTGGCAAGGCTGCATTAATGGGCACTGATGAGCCAGGCAGCAACCAGAAAGTGTTCTTTACCCCTTAAGTTCTGCCCTAAGCCCATGGCCTTTTGCCCGCCTAGACTCACCCCTGTCGGTGGCTAAATGAGTGTGTTTGAAGTTGTCACTTTACGTTTTTGGTGGGAAGATGGCCTTATTGCCTCCCCTGTTGGGGCCCGAGTGAGGGTAGCCTCCCTTCGCCCCTTCTGGTGACTTGGCTGTTGCCTCATTTTTTTGGTGCTTCCCTGTTGAAAGAAGAGAAAAAAAAATAGATCCAAAAATAAAGAAATGTCCAAAAACAGAACCAAATAAGAATGTTCATATCTGCTTTCTATTTTACTTCATCTTTAAAATAACAATTCAGACAAATATTATAGAAAACATTATATATAATTCTCTCAAGCTACTTGGAGAAAGCACATATACAGACAGCTAATTTACACATATCCATATTGGTTAGATACAAATATTGTTTACTTTTTTTAAAGATCATATGTTTGGACTCCATCTGGTCTTGCTCACGGTGTTTGAGATCAGAACATCGTTTTCTGATTTGGTCCTTTGTTCGTTGCACCGAAAAATCACCCTGCAAAACGGCGATGACCTTTTCCAAAATGCTGTCCTTTCGGCTGCTGGGCCTTTCGTAATTGCGCAGCTTGTAGTCGTGCTTCTTGAGGATGCGCACCATCTCATCCTTGATCATGGGGGTTGCTTTGTGCCTCCTACGAGCTACACCACCGCGGGGCTGCCTGGAATCCGCCAAATCCGCCATGTTGCCCCTCCCGAATGTTCCACTGTGTGTGTCGCATGCAGAAGAGAGATGGTCACGCCCCAGCGTTATGACGCACTGAGAGCGGAGTTTCACGCATGCGCAGTGTATATAAAGCCATAACGCAGGGTCGATGGAACGGTCGTAGGAACAATCTTGGAGTGTAGGGCGAACGATCGCCATCGCCAACACATGAAAGGAGCCAGAAAATGAAGGGACAAGTGGAAATTCGGGCATAGGTGGTTAGTGGCGTATACTGCTTAGATTGAGGCCTACATTGGGAGCAGCTTATGAGTTAAGCCAGACATTATGTTTTGTCTTGTGTTCTGTCTCGCAGGCATCATATCATTTATCATTACGGATAAATTTACTGCGCCTGATTTTTTGCCCCAATTCATTGACCTGTACCGGGAGCTGCCCTGTCTCTGGAAGGTCAAGAGTTGAGACTACTCGAATAAAATCTTGAGGAAGGCAGCGTTGGAGAAACTGCTTGAGTTGGTGAAGCCAGTGTACCCCAGGGCAGGCATCAACTATGTCAAGACAAAACTATCAAACCTGAGGAGTACTTTTAAAAGGGAGCTCACCAAGGTGATGGACTCACAGAGATCTGGAGCATCAGCAGATGACATATATGTCCCCAGGCTGTGGTATTAGCGCAGCCTGCGGTTTTTGACCGACCAGACAGAACCCAGGCCATCGCTGTCTACACTCCCTTCGACATCTGCTGAGGCCACAGCTCCAGAGATCCACCCAGTTCTTGCTGCACAGGATGGAGATGTGGAGGAGCCAAAGATGTGGAGGAGCTCAGCTTGACCCAGGTATAGCATTGTTAAACATATTTGTATCCAAAAATACAATGATGATAACTAGACGTTATTGGTAAAATATTTATGCCTTAACAAAGTGGTTTCCATATCAAAAGACAGTAGTGGCCAAAAATGATTTGTACAAGAATAAAAAAAATGCTGGGGTCAGAATGATAGTCTTTTCTATTTGTCCACATTCAATTTGCAACAGTGAGGAGATCAAAATTGTGTGTGACTGATGACCAAGCACTAAAAAAGATTCTAATTATGTCCCATTTTAATACACAGGAAAGTGTCAGTCAGGAGGAGCCCATGGCCATCAGCCAGACAGAGTCCCAGATCCCTCCCCTACGCCCTCCTGCCAAAAGGGCCAGGAAGAGCAGGAATTTGGATGAGGCCACAGCTGCCTTCCTCCACCAGGCCACTACTCCCTCAGGACAGACCCAGATGAGGCTGAGGGATTTGCCGTGGTGACTGCCAATAAATGAAGGCAGATGGATGGTGAGCAAAGGAGCAGGTGTGAAGAACTCATCCTGCAGCTCCTCAACAAGGGGGGTGAGGGGCCAAATTAAAGAAAACACAGTCCTGTGTGTTTTTGTGGCCCCCACATCCACCACCTCCACAGCCACCCCCCCCCCACCTCCACAGCCACCCCACCCACCACAGCAGCAGGGCGGACAGTGGCAATACCAGCCACAAGACAATTACTAATTTCTAACTACTAATTTCCTTTTTTTGTTTTGGAATAATGACTTTATTTGTTACATTTTCTATATTTTTGTATGCATAGAATGCACTTTTTGTTTAAGTTCTTTATATTTGGATGGCAGATAGCATCTCTAATTTAATTATTATTCTTTTTTTTTAATGCACAATAAAAAAAAATGTGTAGAATAATACTTGGCTATGTGTTTTACTTCAAATGACAGTTTGGGAGTAGGCAGTTACATTTTATAAAATACAATGTAAAATTAACAAGGGACACCAACATAGTTGTATCTTTGATCTTAAAAACTACGGAATAATGGTGTTATGGTAACTTGCACAAAAAGAAAAAATAACAAGCATAATAATATTATTCTTGATATTACTAGAAAAAAAAAGCCTTTGAAAATACGTTTGGCAGAACTCCATCGGTATCAAAACATAGCCAAGTATTATTCCACACATTTTTTATTGTGCATTTAAAAAAGAAAACAAACAAACTTAGACATGCTATCTGCCAATATAACTTAACGAAAAATGTGCATTCTATGCATCCAAAAATATAGAAAATATAACAAATCAAATCATTATTATTCAACCAAAAAATAAACTAAAAGCCTCATGCATGTGTCCTGCTTCTTAATATAGGAGGTCAACAATGCCAAGAGTTGGTGAAAGCAGAGGTCCAAAAATCATCCGGATTATTCTCCTGGAGCTCCCGCAGCAAAGGCATATGACATATGACTCATACACACGATCGGATTTTCCGACGGGAATTGTGTGATGACAGACTGTTGGCCGAAAATCCGACCGTTTGTACGCTCCACCAGACAATTGTCAAACTTTCCGCTGACAAATGTTGGATGACAGGATTATAAATTTTCCTTGGATACCGGTCTGTTGTCGGATTTTCCTATCGTGTGTACACAAGTCCGTCATACAAAAGTCCAACGTACAAACACACATGCTCGGAATCAATGCTCACCAAACATGACATTAGCAGAAGGTGCCCAAAGGGTGTTGCTCAAGAGCTGAAGTTCCTCGTAGTACGTCACTACGTTCATGTTTGTTGGCCAACAATTGTGTACCGTTTGTATGCAAGGCAAGTTCACGGCACACGCCCTTCAGACAAAAGTCTGATGCTTTGTCTGTGGAAAATCTGATCGTGTGTACGAGGCTTAAGACTGGGATGCCATTAAAGTTCATGTGCGTGTAAAGCCTGGCGTCCCAATACTTTTGGTAATATAGTGTACCTTTATTGTTCAGCTGGCAATATTTGATATTCATTTTTTATTGTTTATGTGTTTGCGCGGATTGCTCTGGTTTTGAAGGAAACAGCAGTGCCAACTATTGCTGGGCCCCTGGAGTTATGGGTCCAGAATCTGACTTACCTCCTATATTTGTAGCCCAGCCATTAACCTGTGCATCTATCCCGATGAAATGGGGGGACTCTGAAGAGGACTCTGATATAAGGGGGACTAGAGTAGACCACAAGAGTTGAAGCTGTTATACAGTGGTGGCCCGTAATGCAGGGCGCACAGGAGCCACCCCCCTATCCATGCGTCTGGTCCCCTAATCTACATGCGGGGCGCCGGATGCATGGATTCCAAACAGGGTTTTTTTTTGTTTTTTTTTTGAAGCATGTGATTAGAGCCAGAGGCTCTTATAGGCTTCAAAAAAAGGGTGGCACTGTTTGCTGCCCCCCCAAAAAATATACCACCAGCCGCCACTGCTGTTATACCTGCAAAGGGTGGGCCAACTCAATATTGAACCCTACAGACTAATGCCCTGTACACACGATCGGACATTCCGACAACAAAATCCATGGATTTTTTCTGACGGATGTTGGCTCAAACTTGTCTTGCATACACACGGTCACACAAAGTTGTCGGAAAATCCGATCGTTCTAAACGCGGTGACGTAAAACACGTACGTCGGGACTATAAACGGGGCAGTAGCCAATAGCTTTCGTCTTTTAATTTATTCTGAGCATGCGTGGCACTTTGTGCGTCGGATTTGTGTACACACGATCGGAATTTAACCGCTCGGATTTTGTTGTCGGAAAATTTTATAGCCTGCTCTCAAACTTTGTGTGTCGGAAATTCCGACGGAAAAAGTCCGATGGAGCCCACACACGGTCGGAATTTCCGACAGCACAATCCGATCGCACTTTTTTCGTCGGAAAATCCGACCGTGTGTACGGGGCATAAGACTGGGATGCCATTAAAGTTCATGTGCGTGTAAAGGCAGGCGCCCCAATACTTTTGCCAGTATATTATATATTAATACAAATGAAAGTTTTTGTGCCTGGAGCCCATCTTTAAAGCGGTATTAAACCCAAAACCAAAATTGTAATATATTGCGGATTACCATAGCTCCCAACTGTCCCTGATTTGGAGGGACTGTCCCTGATTTGGAGCAATGTCCCTCTGTCCCTCATTCCTCCTCATTTGTCCCTCATTTTGGTCTGATCTATATAGATGTATATAAAATGCACTTTTTATATATCAAAAAGCGCTAAACATTTCATCTGATTTCTAAATTGCTGCATTTGTAAATTCCAAAAGCCAATATAAAAGAATAATAGTGGTAAAATAAGCACTTGTGGGTTTAACCAATCTTGTTTTTTTTTTGTAAAATTCTCCTTTAAGGGGGGCGTGGCCAGGGGTGTGTGCTATGCCTGCATGCTTTTGCTGATAGGTGTCCCTCATTCTCATCTCAAAAAGTTAGGCGGTATGGATTACCAATCAGTAGATGTGGTGGCTGCATTCGTTTTCTTTGGCTTTTTCCCCTCTGTTTTCACCTGGTGATCTGGCCAGTAACACACCTCCTGTATTAGTGAGATACAACTCTGGATGAAGGAGAACATGAGGCACAGCAGCATTGTCAGTCTGGGGGTGGTGGTGGTGGTGGTGTGTGTGTGTGGGGGGTGTAGTATTAACCGCTTCAGCCCCGGAAGAATTTACCCCCTTCCTGACCAGAGCGTTTTTTGCGATACGGCACTGCGTCGCTTTAACTGACAATTGCGCGGTCGGTGGTATTTGATCACCTCTGTGATTTTTATTTTTTGCGCTATAAACAAAATAAAAACTCATTATTTTTTACATTTTGCTATAATAAATATCCCCCAAAAATATATATAAAAAAACATTTTTTTTCCTCAGTTTAGGCCGATACGTATTCTTCTACATATTTTTGGTAAAAAAAAAATCGCAATAAGCGTAAATTGATTGGTTTGCGCAAAAGTTATAGCGTTTACTAAATAGGGGATAGTTTTATGGCATTTTTATTAATAATTTTTTTTTTTACTAGTAATGGCGGCGATCAGCGACTGTGACTGCGACATTATGGCGGACACGTCGGACATTTTTGACACATTTTTGGGACCATTGTCATTTATACAGCGATCAGTGCGATTAAAAATGCACTGATTACTGTGTAAATGACACTGGCAGTAAAGGGGTTAACCACTAGGGGGCGGGGAGGGGTTAAGTCAGTACTAGGGGAGTGTTTTCTAACTGTAGGGGGGAGGGGCTAGCAGTGTCATTACTCCGATCACAGCTCCCGATGACAGGGAGCAGAGATCAGTGATACTTGTCACTAGGCAGAACGGGGAGATGCTGTTTGCATCAGCATCTCCCCGTTCATCCTCTCCGTGAGGCGATCGCGGGTATCCCCGCAGCGATCGAGTCCGCGGGACCCGCGACCCGACCCACGGAGCTCCCGGCCGGCGCGCACGCAATGGCACGGGGAATACAAATGAACGTACAGGCACGCCCATTTGCCCAGCCGTGCCATTCTGCCGACGTACATCGTCGTGCGCCGGTCGGGAAGCGGTTAAATGTATTAACAGATTTAGAGCCACTAACACATTTTATATAATAATTTTTCTGTTCCTATTGGGATGAAGGTTTTGCATCAACAAATAAAATCTGATCATTTTTGGTTTATCTCATCCAAGTAAATTGATACATTCTGCGGCAGAGCTTTTGCTTCTGAAAAAAACAACAGACTTGCTGGCCGGATCATGAGATGAAAACAGAAGAAAGAAAGTCTTAAAAAAAAGAAAACGAATGCAGCCATCGCATCTGAGAATTGGTAAGCTGCAATATAATAAATGTTTGCTTTCAGGTTTAATACCGCTTTAAATACGTTGGGTATTTCATCAGCATGCCGGAAGCCCAGGCCTCTGAAATTCACTTAGCTTTACCTTACATAATCTCCGGCTGTGCCTGCTGTTATGGATGGAGGTGGCACGGCTGCAATCATAGCAATGCAGTTCAGTGGGGTTAGCGCAGCAAATGAAACCCATTAACCATTCACTTGTATAAGACACCGGCTGTTTGGCACTTAGAGCCCTGCTCTTCAATGCGAAGGTAATAAAGTGAAATATTACGCGTTCCTCTGATTGACGGAGGCCTCCAAGCAATTACACGGCATTAACCCGCAGCCCTGCTTGTGTTTTAATGCATCGTAGATGGATGGCGATGGGGCGGGGGGGGGAGGGGAGAAGCTCGCCGTGCGAGAGATCGGCTTAGCTGGATGCTCATCATTAGGTTATTTCGGGCTGCTATATCCTCCTGCGACATCCAACACCTTCGGTTTCCCCCGATTGTCAGAAGTGAAGCCTTGGCATGAAAAATGAGACCCTGTAGTAATTTGCACATATCCTGTCTCCGTCTTTTCCTCTGACCCAGCCAAGAGATCCAGGGGCGGAGTGCTGCCAAAAGTGATTTATCAGTTTAGAACTTAATAAGTAAACTTTATCCTAATAGAGATCAGCCGCACCGTCATTGAAACAAATAGGACTTTATTGATACCAATGGGACTGGGGTCTGTTTTTTTTTTTTTCACCTGGACCAGTGGGGGTCGCTTATACAGGGCGCAGGGGCGCCGCCCCTCTAATCCATGTGCCCAGGCCCCAGGGCACCAGACGCATGGATTTTAATGTTTTTTTTTGTTTTTTTTTGAAGCACATGATCAGAGCCTGAAGCTTTAATTGGCTTCAAAAAGGGTGGGCTCGGGGCACAGACCACTGCGCCCCCGAGCCCACCCAGTTGTGGGACATTAATATTCGCTTATGTCTTCCTGTTTCTCCTCCTGGACAATCAGGAAGCGGGTCCTGGGACCTGATTGGCCAGGAGTCCTAAGACTCGATAGGCCGCGAGTCCTTATGCCGCGTACACACGATCGGAATTTCGGCCCGCAAAAGACCGATGAGAGATTTTCGTCGGAAAATGCGACCGTGTGTATGCTTCAAAGAGGGTGTTTCACCGCTCAGGTGGACACAGACCCAGGTGTAAGATTGACGTGAGATTTCCAGAGTTGAAGAGTTCCAGGTGCTGGCTGAATGCTAAGTGGAATAGGCTTGAAATGAGAAGATCTGGATGCCGCACACCAGATGTAGTAGAAAACTTGACTTTATTAGAGAGATGGGATCATCAAAAATACAAGACCATCATGCAGAACTATACAGGATTAACTGACGCGTTTCGCACTCTGAGCTGAGTGCTTACTCATAGACATGAGTAAGCACTCAGCTCAGAGTGCGAAACGCGTCAGCTAATCCTGTACTTTCTGCATGATGGTCTTGTATTTTTGATGATCCCATCTTTCTAATAAAGTCAAGTTTTCTACTACATCCGGTGTGCGGCATCCAGATCTTCTCATTTCAAGCGTGTGTATGCTCCATCGGACTTTTGCTGGCCGAATTCCAGCCAGCAAAAGATTGAGAGCATGTTCTCAATTTTTCAGTCGGAAAAAGTTCCTATCCGAAAATGCGATCGTCTGTGGCCATTTCCGACGCGCAAAATTCCTACGCATGCTCAGAAGCATTGAACTACATTTTCTATAATTTAATACCGTATATGGAAGTTGAGATATTTTTCATGTTTGCTTATTCTTATGTACACTAATGGGCAGGTGTGAAAAAATCCTGTAAATGCAGAATGCTCTCAGAAATAGAAGTGTTAATAGTTTATTTTTAACAATTAACAAAATGGAAAGTAAATGAACAGAAGAGAAATCCAAATCCAATCAATATTTGGTGGGACCACCCAGGGGCGTTGCTAGGGGGTGGCTATTGGGGCTATAGCCCCAAGTCTCTTGCTGCAGGGTCCCTTCCTAACCAGCGGGTTGCGGCTGCTGCAGCAGGCAGGCTGGCTGCATGAGAGAGTCTGGAGGAGAGGAGAGAAGCGAGCGGGCGGACGAGCAGAGATAACATCTCTCTCTGCCTGCTCCACATCAGCGCTCTTCACAGCCGGGCCTCTTCAATTTGGGAGCGAGGTGTGGCGAGCGGCAGAGAGATGACATCATCTCTCACTGCCCGCCACACATCAGCGCTCTTCCACCCTCACAGCACAGTGGAGTGGAGGTCACGTGCTTCCTGTCATCGTGGAGCTCCACTTTGCAGCCAGACCCCCTTGCTTCAATGTCGGAGGTGCAGCGGGGAGCACTGCCCGCCCTGCATCACCACTCTCCTGCTCTCACTAAATGGACCAGTGCTGTCAGCCTGCCACCAATGCAGCGTCAATGCACATTTGATGGCACTGACTGGCTTGGCAAGTTACAATCCACATCAGGTGGCAAGTGACGATCTGCAAATGGTGGCAGGAGATGTGGCAATCTGCAAACTGAGCCAGGAGACATGGCAAGTGACAATCTGCAAATGGTGGCAAGAGATGTGGCAAGTGACAATCTGCAAATGGTGGCAGGAGACGTGGCAAGTGACAATCTGCAAATGGTGGTAGGAGACGTGGCAAGTGAAAATCTGCAAATGGTGGGAGGAGACGTGGCAAGTGACAATCTGCAAATGGTGGCAAGAGACGTGGCAAGTGACAATCTGCAAATGGTGGCAGGAGACGTGGCAAGTGACAATCTGCAAATGGTGGTAGGAGACGTGGCAAGTGACAATCTGCAAATGGTGGCAGGAGATGTGGTAAGTGACACGCCCAGGGCTCCCAGTGATTCTGCAGTATGGTGAGTTGAACCACTTCATTATATATTAGAATGTAACAATAGAATAATGCACTTTAATCACCCTGACACCATATCAACCATGGTGCCATGATGATTGAAGCGCCAACACCGGCCACCGCCCGTGAAAAATTGCTTAGGTCTCCCCCCAACACCCCCCCCCCCGCGGGCATGCAAAAAGGTTGGTGACCGCTGCTATGGGCTCTAGCCCCAGATCTTTTGCAGATCTAGCAACGCCCCTGGGACCACCCCTTTGCCTTCAAACCAGCATCAATTCTTCTAGGTACACCTACACACTGTTTTTAAAGGAACGCAGTGGGTAGGTTGTTCCAAACATCTTGGAGAACTAACCACAGATCTTCTGCATACCGCCAAACTTTCTGAGATGTGAACAAGGGACACCTATCAGCAAAAGTATGAAGGCATAGGACACGCCCCCTGCCATGCCCCCTTAAAGGAGAATCATACAAAAAAAATGATTGGCTGAACCTACAAGGGCTTTTTTTTTACCACTACTTTTACTTCATATTGGCTTTTGAAATTTACAAATGTAGCAATTTAGAAATTGGATGAAAGATTAAACACTGGGAAACACTTTTTGATAGATTAAAAAGTGCATTTTATATACATCTATATAGATCAGACCAAAATGAGGCACAGATGAGGAGGAAAGAGGGACAGAGGGACATTGCTCCAAATCAGGGACAGTCCCTCCAAATCAGGAACAGTTGGGAGCTATGCTTGTGTGGATGTCTGCTGCTTCAAATCCTTCGGTCTCTTCATGTAATCCCATCCCAGACAGACTCCATGATGTTGAGATCAGGGCTCTGTGGGGACCAAACCATCACTTCCAGGACTCCTTGTTCTTCTTTATGCTGAAGATAGTTCTTAATGACATTGGCTGTATGCTTGGGGTCGTTGCCCTGCGGTAGGAGAGTTTCTAGTAAGCTTATATACTGATAGTAGACACCACAAACCCAGTGATCTCCACTAGCTTCTAGGTCTCATGCTGAGCAGCTGGCCTGATGCATTGTGAACACAGGAGGTGGGCACTGGGCAAGAATACTTTTTATTTTCTTAATGAATGCAAAATGTTCTGTGATTGGACAAGGTGGAGAGGTGGGGCAGTGACATCATGCTCTCCACCTTGTCCAATCAGAGAATGCTTTGCATTCATTCATAAAAAAAGAAAGTATTCTCTGAATGACGCCTATGCCCAGCGCCGACCTCCTGTGTTCACAAGGCATCAGGCCGGCCGCCTAGCACGAGATCCTGAAGCATGTAAAGATCACTGAAGTAGCGGTGTCTACCAGTGGCGGCTGGTGCTCCATTTTTTTCAAGGGGGGGCGGCAAACAAACCCCCCTGCCAGGTCCGGACTTACCCCATCCAGGTCGCGGCTTCCCTGGCTTCTCCTCCCGGATAATCCGGTCTTAAGATCTGCCTCCTGTACTGATTGGCTGGGAGGAGAAGCCGGAAGACAGGAGCGAATATTGATTCGCTAATGTCACAAGTGGGTAGGTTTGGGGCGCAGTGCTCTGCAAGCATTTTGAAGCCAATTAGAGCCCCAGGCTCTAATCATGTGCTTCAAAATAAAAAAACTCATAGAAATCTATGAGTCCGATGCCCCGCATGGAGATTAGGGGGCGGCGCATGGAGATTAGAGGAGTGGCGCCCCTGCGCCCCTTATGGACCAGCTGCCTCTGGTGTCTACTAGAGTAATTTCCAGCTTCCAGGGGGATTGGCCAGGTATGGTATATACATAGCTTGATCTAAACTGGGCCAATGTAACTACGGTATGTAAAAATATAGTCAAAGTGGAAAATACCCCGCTGTCATTTTAAACATAGAACAGCCGCCAGCACAGCAAGGGACAATTGCAAGGCCTACACCCCAGTTGGTGTCTCCTTAGACGAAACACGTCGGGACAGGCCTTGCTGATGCCATTGCGTTACTTTTCAGTCAATTTTACAAGCGCTTTTTTACCTGCTCAAATGTGAGTGTTCCTAATTTTTAAATAAATACTCTTTGTTATATGGATTCACACTATGTGGAACTTCCTGTCATTTTTGGTTGCTTCTTGTGAGCTTATGGGAAAGATTCGGCCAACCTCCACTCTGAGATCATTTCTCTACTGGGAATCATCCGAAGGACAGTGTGATCTCCATTCCCTCGTGCCAGGGTTTGCAGATGTGGATGTCCCTATCTACCGGTGTGTCTTCACCCCAAGCCTTGACGACTCATCAGGCATATGACTTTTTGAGTCGGATAGTTGCGGTAAGCCTTCTCGATGTTGGTGGTGCCTATCTTCCATTATCTACTCTTCACACTTCTCCTCCTAATGATGTCCTAAGGAGATCATCCACTTACCTGGATTAATACCATATCCCAGCTTTCATCTGTGGACTTTGTATTACTTTTTATCACGTTGTGGACTTTTATTTAGTTTATATATTTATGTGCTTACACATGTGTCACTATGAGTGTAAGATAATAACGTATATCATTTATTTTTACATCACTGTATATGGTCTCCTCTATAGTGACCGTTCTTATTAGCGCTGCACATTTATTAGTTATTCGTTATGTAAAAATATACAATGGAACTCATCTTTAAGCGCTTGCCGACCAGCGGCCGTCATTTTACTGCGGCAGGTCCTCGCGGGATCAGGATAGCAGGCGCACACGCCCGCGCCCGCTGCACAACGGGGATGCAGATGCTCATGGCCGACGGTCATGATGATCGCTGGCCATGAGCAATCGCGGGCACGAGAGGCAGAACAGAGACGTGTGTAAACACACAAATCCCTGTTTTGTTCTGTGAGGAGTGACAGATCGTGAGTTCCTAATAGCTAGGAACCACGATCCGTCACTTCCTCTAGGTCAATCCCCTCACCCTACAGTTAGAAACACACACAGGGAACACAGTTAACCCCTTGATCGCCCCCTAGTGTTAACCCCTTCCCTGCCGGTGTCATTTATACAGTAATCAATGCATTTTTCTAGCACTGATTGCTGTATAAATGATAAGGGTCCCAAAAATGTGTCAAAAGTGTCCGATGTGTCCGCCATAATGTCGCAATCCCGATAAAAATCGCAGATCGCCACCATTACTAGTAAAAAAAAAAAAGAATAATAAAAATGTTATAAATCTATCCCCTATTTTGTAGACGCTATAACTTTTGCGCAAACCAATCAATATACGCTTATTGCGATTTTTTTTTTTACCAAAAATATGTAGAAGAATACATATCGGCCTAAACTGAGAAAAAATGTGCTTTGTTTAAAAGAAAAAAATGAGGTGTTGTGTTTTTTTTTCAAAATTGCTCTTTTTTTGTTTATAGTGCACAAAATAAAAACCGCAGAGGCGATCAAATACCACCAAAAGAAAGCTCTATTTGTAGGGAAAAAAAGGACGTCAATTTTGTTTGGGTGCAACGTCGCACGGCCGCGCAATTGTCAGTTAAAGCGACGCAGTGCCGAATCGCAAAAAATGGCCCGGTCATTCAGCAGCCAAATCTTCCGGGGCTAAAGTGGTTAGTCCAGGTTCGGACCAAACATGGACGCAAGCTGTCACACCCACCAAATCGTCAATCGGTCAGCCACAGCCACGGAATTCCCCCTCCTGCAGACAAACATAGCAATGTGGCGGACAGTCTGCCATGATTCTGCTCTGTAGTGAACTTTGAAAATGAATTTCTCCACAATGCCTATAGCCACAGAGGTGAATGATAACTTCTTTTGAAGCGCTTTTACTGCCTTTTCAGAAAATGTAAATAATTGAATGTGCATATTTTGGACACAGGTTAAAAAAAAAAAAAAAGAATGCACTGCACCAAAATGCACAAGTGGTTCACATGTGTGTTGAGCTGCTCTAACAAGATGCGTCAGGGTGCCATTCTAGGGGATAGCTTGAATGGGCCCTAAAAAATTAAAATACAGTTTTGAGTAAGTTTCTCATTCACACTGCTCCCCCAGGTAGGTCCCCCCTCTGGCAGAAGATATGAAAGCAGCCTAGAGTCATACAAGCACTGGGTCACCAGCCTATTGATGGGTAGACGTACATTGCTGAATTGCCTCCCTTCTCACGTTGTTCACATTTATCTTTCTCAGTGGCATCCCAGGCAAAGCCTTGATTACCATGCCCTTCAATCTGCAAATGAGCTGCCTGTGTTTTATGAAAAAGAAAAGCTTCAGGCAGCGAGACACCTGCAAATTCATCTTAAGAAGATGCATGCATTTGATGTTTCCTCTATGATGAAGAATTGTCTCTTTCATGATAGAGCTTGCAGACCTTCCTTTGGGTTGTAATTACACTTCGTGCTTCACATATCAGCCTCCACGAGTGAACCAAAATCCAATTAATGGAAGGGCCAGGGACAGCTAGGCTAGGGAGGAAAGAGCTAGATGATGCAGGATCGGATGTCCTCCAGCCAGGGAATTAGGCAGGCTCTGAGCATTTCTCAACCAGGGGGCCACAAATACAGGACCTTGCCCAGGATCAAGATCATGCACTGCAATGGGGTGGGTTGGCCACTAGCACCATAACAACCAATGAAATTTTAGGGCCAGGATGTACAGTGTCCTTCCTTCCCGCACAGTGTCCTTCCTTCTCGTACTGTGACAATGCATGATGCTGATAGTAGGTAACATTTGGGGTGCTTTGAATCTGACCTATCAGCAAGTAGAGCCCATAATCTGATTCTTCCAACAAATGGCTCCATGGTGGAGATTGTTTTGTTACTTTGTAACATTTCATGTAAAGTAGCAAAAAATGTGGAGTGTTAATATAGAAAAAGAAAACAGGAAAAACCCGACCATTAGCAGATGAACTGATATTCAGAGATACGCTATTTCAAGAAACTATTAGATAAGCACCTGAACGACCACAACATACAGGGATATATAATGTAATACTGACATATAACCACACACATAGGTTGGACTTGATGGACTTGTGTCTTTTTTCAACCTCTCCTACTATGTAACTATATTACCAAAAGTATTGGGACGCCTGCCTTTACACACACATGAACTTTAATGTCATCCCATTCTAGTCCGTAGGGTTCAATATTGAGTTGGCCCACCCTTTGCAGCTATAACAGCTTCAACTCTTCTGGGAAGGCCATCCACAAGGTTTAGGAGTGTGTCTATGGGAACGTTTGACCACTCTTCCAGAAGCTCATTTGTGAGGTCAGACACTGATGTTGGACGAGAAGGCCTGGCTCGCAGTCTCCGCTCTAATTCATCCCAAAGGTGTTCTATCGGGTTGAGGTAAGGACTATGTGCAGGCCAGTCAAGTTCCTCCACCCCAAACTCGCTCATCTATGCCTTTTATTGGACCTTGCTTAGTGCATTGATCCAAATCATTTGATGGAGGGGGGATTATGGTGTGGGGTTGTTTTTCAGGGGTTGGGCTCAGCCCCTTAGTTCCAGCTAAGGGAACTCTAATGCCCCGTACACACGGTCGGACATTGATCGGACATTCCGACAACAAAATCCATGGATTTTTTCCGATGGATGTTGACTCAAACTTGTCTTGCATACACACGGTCACACAAAGTTGTGGGAAAATCCGATCATTCTGAACGCGGTGGCGTAAAACACGTACGTCGGGACTATAAAATGGGGCAGTGGCCAATAGCTTTCATCTCTTTATTTATTCTGAGCATGCGTGGCACTTTGTCCGTCGGATTTGTGTACACACGATCGGAAATTCCGACAACTGATTTTGTTGTTGGAAAATTTTATAGCCTGCTCTCAAACTTTGTGTGTTGGAAAATCCGATGGAAAAAGTCCAATGGAGTCCACAAACGGTCGGAATTTCCAACAACACGCTCCGATCGCACATTTTCCATCGGAAAATCCGACCATGTGTACGGGGCATTAAGGCGTCAGCATACCAAATCATTTTGGACAACTTCATGCTCCCAACTTTGTGGGAACAGTTTGGGGATGGCCCCTTCCTGTTCCAACATGACTGCACACCAGTGCAGAAAGCAAGGTCCATAAAGACATGGATGAGCGAGTTTGGGGTGGAGGAACTTGACTGGCCTGCACAGAGTTCTGACCTCAACCCCATAGAACATCTTTGGGATGAATTAGAGCGAAGACTGCGAGCCAGGCCTTCTTGTCCAACATCAGTGCCTGAACTCACAAATGCGCTTCTGGAAGAATGGTCAGACATTCCCATAGACACACTGCTAAACCTTGTGGACGGCCTTCCCAGAAGAGATGAAGCTGTTATAGCTGCAAAGGGTGGACCAGCTCAATATTGAACCCTAAGGACTAAGATTGGGACAGGCATGTACTGGCCATCGGGACTACAGGGAGTTTGCCGGTGGGCCGATGGCTCAGTGGGCTGATTTCAGTGACAGCCTGTCAAAGTAATGGCTTTCTTGGTTCGCCCTCAACTTCACGCAGTGATGTGAGAAAGATGAGAAAAATACAGAGGAGAATAAGTGAAATAATAAAAGAGGTTAGTGAGGACTACTTATGTTATGCTACTTATTTTTTTTGCACAATTGCGTATAGTTTATATACTGTTTTTGTGCTTGATTGTACAATTAAAGTGGGCCGCTCTGGATGAAGTCCAGGGCCAAATTTTTATCCCAGTCCAGCCCTGGATTGGGATGTCATTAAAGTTCATGTGCGTGTAAAGGCAGGTGTCCCAACACTTTTGATAATATAGTATATCAGGGTGGATTTGATTTAAATCATAATTTTTAAAGAGCAACTGTCATCTCTGTCCCGCAGGGGCTCCTCCTCTGACCCGCTGTTGACTCACCGACAGTCTCATTCACTTTAATAGGACGGCTGGTGATGTGGCAGTGACACAACAAGGGGAGGGGCGTGGCGGCAGTAGGTGAGTGGACGCCGCTAACAGGCGCTGCCATGATGGATCTGAAATGACAGGTGCCCTTTAAATGTAAGGAATTATTCTTGCTGCTAGTTAGTGTGACATTGTGTGAATGCATCAATGCAGTGCATGTTATCTCAGCCTGCAGAGCTTGCATTTCAGTGAATGAGTTTACCCAAAATGTAAATATTGCAGATTATACAGCCTTGTGCTATATAACTGAGCTCCACTTCATGCTGAATAAATTAAATTATTAATGAATCTTAAATAGAAAACTATCTTTAGGTAAAAAAATAATAAATAAATAATAATAAATAAAAAATAAAATAAATGTGCTAAAAATCAAAAAAATCTGTTTTAAATCAAATCCTATTTTTTTTCATTTATTTATTTTTTTTAAATCATTGAATTTTATCCACCCTGTAATGTATTCTCTACTTCCTCGTTCACATCTCATGATTTGGGATCTCACGCAGAATCGCCGCGATTCTGCCCCCGATCGCAAATCACATGGCAATCACAGCACAACACTCTGTGCGGGTTTGGGTGCCATTATCCTTTAACGGCAGCCCAAATAGATTACAGTTCTGCTGCGATTGTCACGTGAAAGGATTGTGCAGCAAACCACACCTTTACAAATGTGAAGCTTGTTGTCCAAAAAGGAGCAGGAGCTTCTTTTTTGGCGACAAGTGTGCATAAGGCACCCCATTCAAGTGAATGGGCTGTCCTATGCACAGATTTGCATGCAAATTGCAATGTCAAAAACTCTCATTCTTGCTATGCGTTGATATGAATGGGGCCTGACTGCATTTACTCTGATCTGGGTTAAATCTCAAACTCAGAAGATCCCCGTTTAAAGTCCTGTGCTTTAAGATAAAAGGGTCAAACACAAGGCCCACGGGCCATTTTGCATAGCCTTTGCACCTCTCCTGCAGCTGCGGAATCCCCTCATCTCCGCCCCCCACCTTATTTCTGCAGGACAGAACTCCTCCACCAGATCCTGCACTTCTCTGTGCAGCCAAGGAAAAGCCAGTCTCTGCCCCACCCCCATCCCAGCAGTTACCAGAAGAGAGGAGGAAAGAACTCCTAAAGATCTTGCATTTCTCTGTGCAGCCGCACCATCCCCTCGTCTCAACCTCCCCTAGTCTCGGCATTCAGAAGACTCTGGCAGCTGACTCCTCTGGTCCTCCTCCAGACCCGGCACTTTCTGCTTCCCAGCTCGGCCCCCAGCTTTTTTCCTGGCATCAGCACAAGGTAAGAGGGGTCAACTGTAATGTAAGGGAGAATGGGAGACTCTTGACTTCTGATGGTGGTGGGGGGGCTCTTGACATTTGATTTAAGGGGGGTGCTCTGAACACCGAATCTTACAGTTACAACTAGCCCTTTGAGGGCAGCTAAAATGCTGATGTGGTAAAATTGAGTTTGACACCCCTGCTTTAAGGATTGGTTCACACCATGAACTGCACAATAACGCGCTTTGCGTTCCTTTGCCATTCATTTGCCATTCATATGCAATCCGGGTGCAGTGTGATTTTAGCCCGTTCATTTGAATGGGCTTAAATCGCCCCGGACCGCACAAAAGGTAGAGCATGCACTACTTTAAAAAAACTCACAGCAACTGGACTGCGTGGTATACGATCTGATGCAGGCAAACGCACTTCCTTTTGTGATTTGTATTTGGGGTGTCATTAATTTAACACTGATACCCATTGCAGATCACAAGATGTATTTCAAACACGGTGCAGAAAACGCACACGGATTGCGGGCCTAAAATTAGCAAAATCCCCCCCCCCAATTTTATTAGAGTAGCCACCAAGAAACTTATGCTAGCCAGACCGGCAGTGGCGGCCGCCCATAGGGGGCGCAGGGGCGTCACCCCCCTAATCTCCATGCGGGCCGCCGGACGCACCCCCCGGTGCGGTGAAGTCAGGGATGGAGAGAGAGATAAGCCGGCTGCGGACATTCCGGGACTGGTTGGGCTCGATGCCCCCCCATCACCTGGCCTGAGCTGGCTTCTTCTATCTGGGCACCGGAGAACGGGTCCAGTGCTTCTCCTGCGGGGGGATCCTCTGAAACTGGGAGCACGGGGACCGGCCTGATACTGAGCACCGCAAATACCTCCCTACCTGTCCCTTCCTCCAGGGAACCGAGTCCAGCAATGTCCCCATTCCCCAGCAACTAGACCTACCGGACGGACACATCCTCAGCCAGCTCCACCGACTGCCCGGGGAACAGGAGAACGATGACCTCGCCGTCTACCCCGAGATACTGGACATGACCAGCAGCATGGGGACCTCATACCTCCCAACTTTTTGAGATGGCAATGAGGGACACCTATCTCAAAAGTATGCAGGCATAGGACACACCCCTTGCCACGCCCCCTTAAAGGAGAATTGTACAAAAAAAACAAGATTGATTAAAGCCACAAGTGCTTTTTTACCACTACTATTCCTTTATACTGGCTTCAGGAATTTACAAATGCAGCAATTTAGAATTCAGATGAAAGATTTAGCACTGGGAAACATTTTTTGATAGATAAAAAGTGCATTTTATATGCAACTATAGAGATCAGACCAAAATGAGGAAAGAGGGACAGAGGGACATTGCTCCAAATCAGGGACAGTCCCTCAAAATCAGGGACAGTTAGAAACTATGGGACCTTCCACAACTGGCAAAAACACACTGGGCTTAGCCCCGAGCAACTGGTTGCTGCTGGATTCTTCTATACCAGTATGTACTGGGAGGAACTGGGTTCATATCACTTCTATACTGGTATGTACTGGGATCATACCCCACCATAGGGGGATTCATCTATACTGGTATGTACTGGGAGGAACTGGGATCACACCCCTTCTAATATACTGGCATGTACTGGGAGGACTGGGGATGATACCCCGTCTAATATACTGGTATGTACTGGGAGGACTGGGATCATACCCCCACTATAGGGGGATTCATATATACTGGCATGTACTGGGAGGAGCTGGGATCATACCTATTCTATACTGGCATGTACTGAAAGGACTGGGATCATACCCCCATTATAGGGGGATTCATATTTACTGGTATGTATTGGGAGGAACTGGGATCATACCCATTCTATACTGGCATGTACTGGGAGGACTGGAACCATACCTCCACTATAGGGGGATTTTTCTATACTGGTATGTACTGGGGGGGGGGGGACTGGGATCATACCCCACCATAGGCCCTATCGCGGGCGATCAATGGGGGAGGGGGGGGGCGGTTTGTTTGCCGCCCCCTCCCCAAAAAATGGAGCACCAGCCGCCACTGCATACCGGGTCAGATTTTGGCCAGAATTCAGGCTGGGAATGACTTTGTTGGCACCCTATAAACTGAATAATTCTGATTTTATATCCATGGGTTCCATCCTTGAAAGTCGCTATTTACTTTCCTGTTGTTGTATTTTGCCGGTTTGGGGTGATGACACTCTAGGATTTTAGCCCAGTGTCACCCTACCGGTCTCTTTCTCATTCCTGCACTATGATGAATTTTCGGAGGATAGAGCAGAGCAAAATTCTTTGACAGAGCCATGTTGACCCTATAAGAGCGCTGATCCCTGGGGTCAGCCTGTCTGAATTAAGTATGGCATCAATATGCTACGTCAGCTGTAAAGCCAACAAAGAGCTTAAATCCTTTTCTGACCTGCAGGAATATGACGTCTCCACTCAATCCCATTTTCTGCTGCTTGCAGTTCTGGATATAGTGGATCGAGCAATGAGACTCTGCATGCATTAGCCAATAGCAAACAGTTCAATTTCACTTTACATTTACAGCATTTAGAATGGTACAGAAAAGACAGATTATTGCTGAGTGCCGTATGTTACCATATTTTGTATGTTTCTATCTTCTCTTGTCCTATGTCACAGTGTTCTTCATCTCTATTATCACCATCTTGAATTGCTATGTTTCAGGCTACATTCAGATGGCTGGATATCGGCGGTCAGGGGCGGCTGCTGGGAAGCAGATTCTTGCCGGCGGCTGTAAACACTGTCTGCATACACCGTGTGCCACCAGCTGCAGCTATCAGCGGCAATTATCAGATTTGTACAAATTAATGACAGGCCGCCACTGCTGTTCACACGTAACTAACTACTCATCCAAGTGGTTACATGCGTATAAAGCCTCCGACCGACGCTGGACGCAGCCAGTGTACATCCAGGGTCAGTGTTTCTGCAGAGTTTGGAACGAACACAAGCTGGCAGCAGGCTGTAGCAAGACAGAGGGGAAAGCTAATAGAATATTGGGATGTATCACTCAGGGGCGTTGCTAGGTCTGCAAAAGATCTGGGGCTAGAGCCCATAGCAGCGGTCACCAACCTTTTTGCAGGCACGGGGGGGGGGGTTTAGAAATTTTTCGCGGGGCAATTTGTGCAGTGGCTGGTGTTGGTGGTTCAATCATTATGGCACCATGGTTGATATGGTCTCAGGGTGATTGAAGTGCATTACTTCTATTGTTATATTGTAATATATAATGAAGTGGTTCAACAGCGCGATTCAGTTCTGTGAGGGCGTCTATTGACATCCTTCCAAAACCGTGCTCACTGTGGTACACACCCAGCTCACTCTATAACACAGCTGATCACAAATTGGGGTAAAGAGCCAATAACAGAAGCTCTTTACCACGTGACCAGCTGTGTCCAATCACAACTGATCGTGATGTAAACACACTTTCCTCACACTGAAAAAAGTGTCCAGTAGGCAAGCGGTTAAACCTGCAGAGGGTCCAGCTTTTTCATTTAAAAAAAATGACTTTACTAACGCTTTAGGCCTGGGTCACATCTATGCGGTTTTACAGTGCATGTTTGGGCAGGCATGGCAGACCATTCCTTTGAATGGGCTGCTGTGCCTGCATTTTTAGAAAAATGCAGCAGCTTTTACACTTTGCAATTTTCCTGCAGTTCAATTTTAGATGTGTGGGGGTGCCATTAAGAATGAATGGCAGCCTCATATGTTTTTAAACAGCAGCATGTTTTGACTCTGGGTGCTGGAATTGCTGAGATTCCTGCACACGCTGCTGTTTAAAAAATAAATTCCTAATGACACCCCCACGCATCTAATAATGCACCATGCGATTTCAAGGCCACTTAAAATGCTGCATGCACCTTTTCTCTGCAGGAAATTCAGGCAAGGCAGCCCGATTAAATAAATGTGCTGCAATCCCAGCACAAAAACAGGCCGCAAACCCGCATAGATGGGAACTAGGCCTAAAGGAAGCCTAACAAGCAGTTGTGTATTTCACCATGTCTGTGTGGAAGATGTGCCAGTACCACTGGTGGTGGTGCATGCTAGTGCTCTAATTGGTGAACAGTTCAGCCACAGCCAGATCAGGATTTAGTCCACACTCACAGGCAGAGTATTTGGGGAGAAGGACCTACCTGGTCCTGCCCAGCTGGGCTCACCATCCGCTGGCTTTTAGCACAGTGGGCACCTGCTCTCTCCAACTCGGAACTTAGCTCCAAAGCCTCTGGCTCTCACCACCACTGCCGCTCCCTCCCGCTCCAATCTCAGCTCATATCCTGCGGCCTCCCGAGTCCCACATGCAGTCATGCAGTCTACATTGGACGGGGTCAGAGCAGCAGTGGAGCTCCTGGCCCCACCTGCTCCCTGCTAGCCGGGGAATAATACAGCGCAGCGCTGCCTGTCTCCCGCCATATACAGTCACTTCGCAAGGTGGAAGTGTACTGATGCCGGGTGGGCAGGCGGAGAGAGATGATATAATCTCTGCTCGCCCGCCTGCCCGCTCGCTCGCTTTTTCTTTCACCTGCCTGCTCGGCTCTGTCATGCAGCCCGTCCACCTCACTTGCGGCCCGGGGGTTAGGCAGGGACCCCTGCGGTAGGAGACTCGGGGCTATGGCCCCCAGATTCGGGGCTGTAGCCCCAATAGCCACCCCCTAACGACGCCCCTGGTATCACTAGAGGGTTCATCAGCAGGAGGAAGGGGGTCCTGATTCCTCTATATAGATCTTTAAATCACTAGACGGGTCACCAGCAGGAGGAAGGGGGTCCTGATTCCTCTATATCAGGGGTCTCCAAACTTTTCACTTCAAGGGCCACATTGTATATTTTACACAAATTTACAGACCGAAAAAAATCAGTTAATAAATGAATCCGCAGCAGCAGAATAGAAAAGAATTTGGCAGGCGACTGGCAGCGGTGCTGGATAGTGCTCCTGTATCCTCTGTCAGCACCTAAATGCTGGAGCATCATGCTCTGCAGGGCCGTCTTTAAGGCAGGGCAAAAGGGGCAGCTGCCCTGGGCCCTGTCATTGTTGTGGGGCCCAAAGCAGCTGCCTCATACTTGCCAACTATCCCAGTTTAAATTCCCTTGAAATTTTAGTCCTGTGCTGTGTCCTGATATCTCAGTGTGAAGTGCTACTACTAAGGCTGCCCAGCTCTGCCCTACTGTTGTGTACAGATGACTCACCTGCAGACCCTGTGTTTACATGTAAATAACTGGAATTCATAAGTAAATAGCTGCGGCCGGCGGCATTGATATGTAAATAAAGGCAGCATTCATATGTATATCAAGCCCCCCTGCAGTGAGGAGAGGATGTGCTGTAACCTCTAGCAACCAATCAGTGAGCAGTATTACTGTACAGTAATCTCTAGCAACCAATTAACAAGCAGAAATCATGTGCTGTAACCTCTAGCAACTAATCAGTGAGCCATAATGTGTGCTGTAACCTCTAGCAACCAGTCAGTAAGCAGTAATGATATGCTGTAAGCACTGGCAACCAATTGCAATTGCGGCCTGATCTAATACAGTAACTAAATTTAAGTCTAGCTGCTATTTATTCTATGTCTCAGAGCAGGTGGAGAGCAAAATTGCATGGGGGGGGGGGCAAATAAAAGTTTTGCCCAGGGTCCAGTCAATATTAAAGACGGCCCTGATGCCCTGGGCCGTATATCTTTGTTCCCTTGAGAGTATCCCCATACCTCTCTGTCCCCATCAGTCTCCCTCAAACTTGTATCCCCATCAGAGTCTCCCCCCAAATTTGTGTCCCCATCAGAGTTCCCCTCACATTTGTGTTTCCCCTTCATAAATCCCCTCAAACACATTTGTATCCCCATCACAGCCACATGCACATTTATGTCCCCCTCAGAGCCCCCCATGCACATTTATGCCCTCATCACAGCCCCCCATGTACATTTGTGTCCCTCTCAGAGCCCCCCATGTACACATTTATGTCTTTGCTCAGAGCTCCCTACTTATATTTGTGTCCCCCTCAGAGCCCCCCCATGTACTTTTTTGTCCCCCTCAGAGCCCCCCCATGCACATTTATGTCCCCATCACAGCCTCCTCACACACAGTTATGTCCCCCCAGAGCCCCTCATGTACTTTTTTGCCCCCCTCAGAGCCCCCTCCCCCTTATTAATGTCCCCCTCAGAACCCCCACCCCTCCAGCACATTTGTCTCCCCATCAGAAATCCCTATCATGTGTCTCTGAAATATCTAGCAAGCAATTACCAGCTTCAGTGCAGATCTGCTGCACCTCCCAGCTCCGGTCCTGCTGTTACATAGGCACCCTGTGTAAAAGACATCAAAACAGCAGGACTCCAATGAAGTACTTCATTGGTTGCTAGGCGGTTCTAGAAACCAATAGCACAGTATGGTACAGGGAGGGGCGGGCTTTGTCAGGTTGCAGGACTTGCTCTGTACAGTGTGGGGGGGAGTGGAGTATGCAGCGAAAGTCCCACAACCTGACAAAGTCCCTGCAGTGCGTGTGAGGACTCAAGCTGCGGGCCGTAAAAAATAAAAAATGTCCTAGCGGGCCGGATGTGGCCCACAGGCCCTACTTTGGAGACCCCTGCTCTATATAGATCTTAGATAGATATCAATAGAGGATCACCAGCAGGAGGAAGGAGGTCCTGATTCCTCTATATAGATCTTTATATCACTAGAGGGGTCACCAGCAGGAGGAAGGAGGTCCTGATTCCTCTATATAGATTTTTATATCACTAGAGGATCACCAGCAGGAGGAAGGAGGTCCTGATCACTCTATATAAATCTTTATATCACTCGAGGGGTCACCAGCAGGAGGAAGGAGGTCCTGATTCCTCTATATAAATCTTTATATCACTAGAGGGGTCACCAGCAGGAGGAAGGAGGTCCTGATCACTCTATATAGATCTTTATATCTCTAGAGGATCACCAGCAGGAGGAAGGAGGTCCTGATTCCTCTATATAGATCTTTATATCTCTAGAGGGGTCACCAGCAGGAGGAAGGAGGTTCTGATCACTCTATATAGATCTTTATATCACTAGAGGGGTCACCAGCAGGAGGAAGAAAGTCCTGATTACTCTATATAGATATTTAGCTATTCTTCTAAAGAAGAGGGCCGTACCAAGAGTAATGCAAAAGTGTTCATTACCTTTCTACTAACTTGCATAGGTTGTTCAAATTTCACATGTTGATAGAGTAACCCTTCCTCCATAGTAACTCTTCTTCTTTTTTATTGCAGGTAAAAAATTAATTCCAAGTAGAAGCAACGTGCCATCATTGAGTTCTTGATAAAGGAGTGGTGCAGACTGTGCGACATTCATAGAAGGCTACAGAATGTTTATGGAGGTGACATCAATGACAAGACATCGCTCTTGTTAGTGGTCTCATCTCCATAAACATTCCGTAGCCTTCTATGGAGCCTTCACCCCTACTATAGAGCAAGGGTTGATCCGCCAACATATGAAATTTGAACATCCTATGTAAGTTAATAAAATAGTTATGCCCACTTTTGGATTACTTTGTGTAAAGCCCTCATAGACCTTTAATTATTACTAGTGGGATCACGAGTAGAAGGAAGGAGGTCCTGATTCCCCTAGGACTAAGCAGATTAGACAGTGGCAATAGAAGGATGATGTAATGTGATAATGTCATTCAATAGTTAGGTTAAGTCCTCTGGGAATTTTGACATCAATAAAAGAGCATTACCAGAGTGAAATTGGTCGGTGAGCTACTAATCAATCAGCAAGTCCAATACATTTAAGTAGTTCTATGTAATCATCACCCTCCTCACTGTAGCTTCCACCTCAACCAGAATCCATAGATCACCTTACATGTAGGACACATGTTTTATGTTCTTCCCGAATTTGTACTGTCATGTGTCCCCAATCTAATTAAAATGTTTACAATAAGTTTGACTGAACATGGCTGCTTTGAGTAACCTCTTTGTACTAACACTTAGGTGAATCAACTTTTCAAAATGAGAGAGAGAAAGCAAGGAGCCTGAAACGGACGTGTTTGTGAATCTCCCTTCCGCATTATGGACAGGTGAGCAAAAGAGGTTCCTGGATTCCCAGTAAAAGGGAATAGGGGGGAAATAACACAATGCAGTGGAATGAACCCAGTTGTCTGGAGCGGGTGATCTTTGTTCCTTGCATGCTTTTCAGGGCTTCATATTAATTGGAATGCCACATTACATTTTTCACTTGCAGCTTCAATATATTACATAGGCACATGAGTTTCTATAACAGCAATTTGAAACCTTTTGTATGGATTGAAAATAACTCACAATTATAAATTTGATGCAAAGATCAATACCCCTGCTGGCTCGGTTTAGAGGGAACACGGAGGTCAATACTTTGTGTCTTTACATACATTTCCTGCTTTTTACCATCCAATAACAAGTCAAGTGTTTCCTCAAGTGTCTGTAAGGGAATCAGGTTATATGTTTATTCAGTTAAAATTTATTTTGGGATGCTGGTTGAATTATGTTGACCCTAATAGCTTTACTAACGTACACTATATTAACAAAAGTATTGGGACGCCTACCTTTACACGCACAAGAAATTTAATGGCATCCCAGTCTTATTCCATAGGGTTCAGTATTGAGTTACATAGTTAGTCAGGTTGAAAAAAGACACAAGTCCATCTAATTCAACCAAAAAAACAACAACCATACAATCCAATATACACAATCCTATACCCACAATTGATCCAGAGGAAGGCGAAAAAACCCCAGCAAAGCATTTGCTCCAGCAGGGGAAACAAATCTTTCCTGATCCCCCGAGAGGCGATGGGATATTCTCTGGATTAACTTTAGCTATAAATGTCAGTACCCAGAGGGGGTGCTGTGCGACTTATGAAAATGCTACTTGTTTGGCTTCTCTATTCTCCTTGAATCTGCTCTCTAAGGCCGCGTACACACGGCGGACTTTTTGACTGGACTGGTCCGTCAGACTTCCCAGCGGACTTTCGACGGACTTTTGACGGACTTACGACTGACTTTTTAAGGAACGAACTTGCCTACACATGATCACACCAAAGTCTGACAGATTCGTACGTGATGACGCACACTGGACTAAAATAAGGAAGTTGATAGCCAGTAGCCAATAGCTGCCCTAGTGTCATTTTTTGTCCGTCGGACTAGGATACAGACGAGTGGTCTTCTGGGTCTGGCGGAGTTACGACGTAAATATTTGAAGCAAGTTCCAAATCTAAAGTCCGTCAGATTTGCGACTGGAAAAGTCCACTGAAGGTCCGGTGAAGCCCACACAGGATCGGATTGTCCGCCGGATTTGGTCCGCCGACGTCCGTCGGACAAGTCCGGTCGAAAAGTCCGACCGTGTGTACGCGGCATTAACTGTGAAGAAACCTTTCCGTATTTGGAGATGAAATCTCTTTTCCTCTAGATGTAAAGAGTGCCCCTGTGTCTTCTGTGATGACCTTAAAGTGAATACGGTAAATCAACACCAAGTATACTATATGGACCCCTTACTGTATGTATTTGTGCATGTTGATCATATCCCCCCTTAATCTCCTCTTCTCAAGAGTGAATAAATTCAGTTCCTCTAATCTTTCCTCATAGCTGAGCTCCTCCATGCCTCTTATCAGTTTAGTTGCCCTTCTCTGCACTTTCTCCAGTTCCCCGATTTTCTTTTTGAGAACTGGTACCCAAAACTGAACTTCATATTCCAGATAAGGTCTTACTAATGATTTGTACAGGGGGGCCAAAATGATATTTCTCTCTCTGGAGTCCATACCTCTCCTAATACAAGAAAGGACTTTGCTCGCTTTGGAAACCGCAGCTTGGCATTGCATGTTATTATTGAGCTTATCATCTACCAAAACCCCCAGATCCTTCTCCACCATTGATTCCCCCAGTTGTACTCCCCCTAGTATGTATGATCCATGCATATTCTTAGCCCCTAAGTGCATAACTTTACGTTTATCAACATTAAATCTCATTTGCCACTTAGTCGCCCAATTAAACAGTGCATTGAGGTCGGCTTGTAAATTGGAGACAATCTGTGTGTTCCTAAACGCATCAAACCCGCTGTAAATTTGCATCAGTCTGAACCCAGGCTTAATCTCAGACCGTATATAATTTATAGAGATATTAAAAAGTAAGGGTCCTAACACTAAACCTTGGGGTACACCACTGATAACCTTAGACCATTCAGAGTAAGAATCATTAACCACTACTAACCACTGAATTTTGTCTTTTAGACAGTTTTCTATCCATTTACAAACTGATCTTTCCAAGCCTGTAGACTTTACCTTACACATGAGCCGTGTGTGGGGAACTGTGTCGAACACTTTTGCAAAATCCAAGTATACCACATCCACCCCTCTGTCCAAGGTTTTACTTACCTCTTCATAAAAAGAAATCTGGTTTGTTTGACAACATCTGTCTTTCATGAATATATGCTGTCTGTTGCTTAAAATAGGTTGGTCCTCCCTTTGCAGCTAAAACAGCTCCAACTCTTCTGGGAAGGCTGTCCACAAGGTTTAGGAGGGTGTCTATGGGGATGTTTGACCATTCTTCCAGAAGCACATTTGTGAGGTCAGGCATTGATGTTGGACAAGAAGACCTGACTCGCAGTCTCCGCTCTAATTTATCCCAAATGTGTTCTATTGGGTTGAGGTCAGGACTATGTGCAGGCCAGTCAAGTTCCTTCACAGGAAAAGGATATTTTTTATGTAACTTTGTATTTTTTTTTTACTAGTAATAGTGGCGATCAGCAATTTTTAGCGGGACTGCGATATTTCAGCGGACAAATCGGTCACCTAACTGACTTTTTTTTGGGAACCAGTGACATTATTACAGTGATCAGTGCTAAAAAATATGCACTGTAATGCCCCGTACACACGATCGGACATTCCAACAACAAAATCCATGGATTTTTTCTGACGGATGTTGGCTCAAACTTGTCTTGCATACACACGGTCACACAAAGTTGTCGGAAAATCCGATCGTTCTGAATGCGGTGACGTAAAACACGTATGTCGGGACTATAAACGGGGCAGTAGCCAATAGCTTTCGTCTCTTTATTTATTCTGAGCATGCGTGGCACTTTGTGCATCAGATTTGTGTACACACGATCGGAAATTCCGACAACAGATTTTGTTGTCGGAAATTTTTTTAGCAAGCTCTCAAACCTTGTGTGTCGGAAAATCCGATGGAAAATGTGTGATGGAGCCCACACACGGTCGGAATTTCCGACAACAAGGTCCTATCACACATTTTCCGTCGGAAAATCCGACTGTGTGTACGGGGCATTATTGTACTAATGACATGGGCAGGGAATGGGTTAACACCAGGGCCGATGAAGGGGTTAAGTGTGTTCCCTGGGAGTGTTTTCTAACTGTGTGGGGGATGGACTAACTGGGACAACACAGAGATCTGTGTTCCTGCTTAGCAGGAACACAAGATCTCTATGGCCTCCCCTGTCAGAACAGGGATCTGCCTTGTTTACATAGGCAGATCCCCGTTCTGCCTCTGTGGGTAATGATCGTGGGTAGGGATGCACCGATACCATTTTTTTTTTTACAATAAGTACAAGTACCGATACTTTTTTTTTTAGTACTCGCCGATACCAATTACCGATACCTACCACAACTCTTTTGTTTTAACTTCAGCTGTCAGCAATGGTACAAAGCATTGAAAAGTTATTTACAAATTAAATAAATAGATTTTTTTTTAAATTTAGCGCTTTATCAATATTAAATGTGTAAATATATGTTAATATATATATGTGTAAAAATATTTACTAACAAAGCAAACAAAAAAAAGTTTTAATTGTTTATCGTTTATAAAATAGACGTAAACAAAAGAAAAAAAGCAGGAAAATAGTAATTAAATGGAGGAGAATAGGGAGTTAAATAATGCTGATTAGAGTAAATTAACAGTTATTAAGGGGTTAAACAGAGGAACATTTGTTCATCCCTTTGATCTGTAGATGAAGAAACAGAAATATACAAAAAGAAACAATGTTTCTTTTTATTTTAGTGTTTCAGGCCTGAGCAATGTTGGTAATAAACATTGCCGGCTGTATTTTTTATATTTTTATGACAGCTCCAATTACTGGACTTCTTTAACACTGGGGAGACCTACTGACAGCTCAAAGAACCGAGCTTGAAAGTATTGGTTTCAGGTATCACTGCATTTGCACGAGTACCGATACTTGTGCAAATACTCGGTATCGGCACCAATACCGATACTAGTATCGGTGCAACCCTAATTGCAGGTGGCCAGTGGACAATGCGTCCGCCGGACCTGCTGATTGGCTCCCCCTCTGGCCACTCGGCGCACGCGTGCCCATACGGGCTAGTGCACGAAACGACGTACAGGTATGTCGATTCGCGCAGCCGTGCCACTCTTGCTGAAGTAAATCTGCGGCTGGTGGTCGGCAAGTAGTTAAATTCATGTTGTGAAGTCCTTGTATTTTTTAGAGTCCAATGGGGGCATGAAAATGACGAATCCAGCCATAATGTCTTACGGAACACACAAGTGTTAAGGGGCCATACATGTCAGTTTCGAGTCTGACAGGCGTTTAGCAGTGTTTGAACCCCTTCCCGTTCAGCCCCGGCATCCCTTTACCAGGGTCTTTACACCTGGAGGGTGGGAAAGGTCAGCTAATCACATAACCCCTGTTATTGGCTGTCACAGTGGTCACCTGATCAGAAGTTGATCCTGCCTATCTACCAACCATTAGAAGAGTCCAAGAACTGTCTGACAGCTGTGTCACTGCCCTGGGAGCACACAGAGCTCTGACACCCATGGATGCACATGTGCATCATGCGGTCATTAAAGTGCACCCTCTTTGCTGCTGCACATATGCGTTATGCGGGTGGAAAGAGGTTAAGGTAAGCTGCACAGAAGTGAATTACAAAGCCAGGAACATTGTGTCTTTGTGCCACCAGCACATCGTTCTTTCAATGCAGAGCTATTTATTGATCACAGTATAAAGCAACGCTTGGGAGCACGTAGCCCTTCATCAGGCCAACAGTGACTGTTGGCCTGATGAAGGGACTTTGTGCTCCTAAACGTTCGCTTACATTGTGATCAATAATTAGCTCTGCATTGAGCAAACAATGTGCTGGTGAGACTTGATGTTTGACAATCCCTGACAACGGTGCCTTCCACTTTACATCATTACAACACTCAATATAATTACGCTGGGAAGCTGTCTGGTGTGCACTATTTCTTTCTATATTCACAAAGCCAAACAGTAATTTTCACCCCAAGAGACAGAGAGAGACGCGGGCTACGTGAGGTGTAAATCCTGCAGTATAAGGCGATGTGTATACAATGATAGATTGCTTTCTGTCATTCTCAATCTGTTGTGTTTAATGTCAGAGGATCAATCTGTTCTGTGAGCAGGAAAGATCTTTATTGAGAGATGAGCATCAAATCCTTCCTATTTTCCATTCAGTGATTTTCCACTTGTAGAACATTTTTTTGAGAAAAACTTAGTTTAATGGTCAGGTCACCCAAGATTGATATATTGGCAATGCATAGATAGACATGGGCTCAGTTTACCACTGGCTTCTTCTATGTCTACAGATGACTATATAGAAATGTTTCAGTGCCCCTCCTCCTTAACGCCCCCCTCGGAGGACCACCAGGCTTGAGGGGAAAACGTCTATGGAAATCACGGAGGAGGACAGGGGCATGTAGTCTGAGGATGGGACCCAAAAGCGTCCTTCGGACCATACCCTTTACAATGCACCGGGTACTGTATGCGCCCATGGAACCTACGGGAGTCAACAATGGACTGTACTTCATACTCCTCATGGTTCTCAACCTGAACAGGGTGAGGACGTGGCACCGAGATTGTAAAACGTTTGCAGACCAAAGGTTTTAATAAGGAGACATGAAATACATTTGAGATACACATATTAGAAGGAAGATCGAATGCGTAAGCCACTGGGTTAATCCTGCCAAGAATACGGAAAGGTCCAATAAACCGAGGTGCAAACTTTAGAGAGGGAACACGAAGACGGAGGTTGCGAGATGACAGCCAGACCCTGTCCCCAACCTGGTACGAAGGCGCGGGCAGGCGTCTCCGGTCAGCATGGAGTCTGTACCCATCATTAGCATGTCGCAAAGCCTCCTGGACTTGTGCCCAAGTGGAACAAAGACCACGGAGATGCTCTTCTAATGCAGGAATACTCTTTGGAACAAAAGAGTCAGGCAACATGGTAGGTTGGAAACCATAGTTCGCCATAAACGGGGACAATGGGGAAGCAGAATTCAAGGCACCATTGTGAGCAAACTCTGCCCACGGTAAGACGTCTGACAAGTTGGTATGATGGTCAGCAATATAGCAACATAGGAATTGTTCCAAGCACTGGTTGGCTCGTTCTGCCAGCCCCATTAGACTGCGGGTGATACGCAGAGGAGAAAGCAAGCTGAATTTCCAACTGTGCACAAAAGGCTCGCCAGAACCGGGACACAAACTGACTACCTCTGTCCAAGACAATCACTTTGTGTAGCCCATGTAAGCGAAAGATCTCCTGAGCAAAAATGGAAGCCAGTTCCTTAGAAGTGGGCAACTTCTTAAGTGGAATGCAATGAGACATTTTCGAGAACCGGTCAACCACCATAAGGATAACTGTGTTGCCCTGGGAGTTGGGTAACTCCACAATGAAATCCATAGACAGGTGGGTCCAGGGCCTCTCTCCATTGGGTATGGGTTGTAGGAGACCCACTGGAAGGTGTCGTGGAGTCTTACTCTGAGCACACACGTAACAGGCAGCTACGAAGGTGGTTACATCAGCACTTAGACTATGTCACCAGAATTGTTGGGAAATGGCCCAAAAGAGCTGATTCTTCGCAGGGTGGCCAGCAGCCTTGGGAGAATGGTAAGTCTGGAGCATGGCAGTACAGAGACTCTCTGGGACAAAGCAGCGGTCACAAAGTTTCTCAAGAGGAGCATGAACCTGAGAAGCAAGAATTTTGTCACCCAAAGGAGAAGTAAGACTGGTGTGAACCGTAGCCAGAATATGTTCAGGAGGAAGCACAGCAACCGGAACTGACTCCATCTTGGAAGTGGAGGAAAATTGTTGTTACAAAGCGTCAGCCCTTACATTGTTAGTACCAGGTAAGAATGAGACAATATAATTGAAACTTGACAAGAAAAGAGCCCATCGCACCCTTCTGGGAGAGAGGCGTTTAACCTCAGACAAGAATGTGAGATTCTTTATTTACTAAATATTTATATTTAGTAAGAATGAGAACCGGAACAGTGGTACCTTCAAGTAGATGTCTCCATTCTTTCAGGGCTAAAATGATCACTAACAGCTCTCTGTCACCAATCTCGTAATTGCACTCCGCAGGTGACAATTACCGTATTTATCGGCGTATAACACGCGCCGGCGTATAACACGCACCCCAAGTTAAGGAGAGAATTTTAAGGAAAAAAACTTTTAGGAGGGAACTTTAAGGAAAAGAAACTTACATTAAAATGCCCATCAATGCAGCCTCATCAGTGTTCATCTGCAGCCTTGTTAGTGTCATTGCAGCCTTTTCAGTGTCAGTGTAGCCTTGACCCACTGTCCATTGCAGCCTTGTCAGTGCAGCTTTGCCCCAGTGCAGCCTTGTCAGTGCAGCTTTGCCCCAGTGCAGTCTTGTCAGTGCAGCTTTGCCCCAGTGCAGCCTTGCCCCAGTGCAGCTTTGCCCCAGTGCAGCCTTGCCCCAGTGGTCAGTACAGCCTTGCCCCCAGTGTCCATGCCTAGCGCCGCCGCTGCCGCCATACACATAGCTGCATAAGTAAAAGTAGGGGGGTGGTAGTTGCGCTGTGATAGGAAGAGAATGGAGGGAAGGGGAAGGGGCTAAACAAGAGTGCATATGACAAACATATCAGATGACCTAAAATCATCCATAAAAAATAGGTAAAAAGAGAATGGGGAAGGAAGCTGGCATGTGCAAATAAATCATGAACTAAATGGGAATACCACTATATGGTGTATAGAGAGAAGTGCTAACGTGAAGCTAACAAGTATGATCCAAACATAAAGTAAAAATTCTCATACAAGAGACAAAATAATGTATGGTAAATAAAATCCCCACTGAAGATCACTCCCCTCCTTTCATTTACACCATTGTGTTTTGGATTTTCATTCAGAAGTGTCACATCTGGTGGCGGGACTGTTTTTCACATTGTTTTGATTTTATTTACCATACATTATTTTGTCTCTTGTATGAGAATTTTTACTTTATGTTTGGATCATACTTGTTAGCTGCCAAGTGTTTTTTTTTTTTACAACACTTACCACCGGGACTATTATATATTTTTTGTCTTTATTTTATTTATTTGTTTATTCATGCATCCAGTGTGTTGATATGATTTATTTTTTAGCATATTCTACACGTTTTACAGGAATTGTATATGATCACCCTTGTTATTTTGCACTTGTCTGGCTGCCTTTCATACTCATGTGCACTGTTCATTGATATGTATTGTAATATATTTTCTTTGTTGCTTCACGTTAGCACTTCTCTCTATACACCATATAGTGGTATTCCCATTTAGTTCATGATTTATTTGCACATGCCAGCTTCCTTCCCCATTCTTTTTTTACCTATTTTTTATGGATGATTTTAGGTCATCTGACCAGCACCAACAGTGGAAATGACATAACCCAGGAATTTAACCTGTTCATGATGGAATTTGCACTTCTCCAATTTACAATAGAGATTGTTCTCTCTGCCGTGGCGTTACAAAGGCCAAAAGGCATTACACAGTACTCATACTGGCCTTTTCTGGTATTAAAGCGGAGTTCCACACAAAAATGGAACTTCCGCTTTTCAGAACCCCCCCCCCCCTCCGGTGTCACATTTGGCACCTTTCAGGGGGGAGGGGGGTGCAGATACCTGTCTAAGACAGGTATTTGCACCCACTTCCGGCGTAGACTTCCATGGGAGTCTATGCCTCTTCCCGTCCCCACTGCGCTGTCTGCTGGGAACACACAGCTCCCAGGAGAGAGCGGGGACCACTAGCGACGCGCAGCGCGACTCGCGCATGCGCAGTAGGGAACCGGGAAGTGAAGCCGCAACGCTTCACTTCCTGATTCCCTCACCTAGGATGGCGGCGGCAGCTGCTGAGAACCGAGCGGGTTCTCGGCGTCCCCTGCCGACATCGCTGGACCCCGGGACAGGTAAGTGGCCATGTATTAAAAGTCAGCAGCTGCAGTATTTGTAGCTGCTGGCTTTTAATATTTTTTTTTTGTTTGGCGGTGTGGGTGAACCCCCCGCTTTAAACACAGTTTTCCATTCGTCGCCCTCCTTAATCCTCACGAGATTGTATACCTCTCTCAAATCAAGCTTCGTGAAAACTGTGGCTCCCTTGAGGTGGTCAAATAACTCTGTAATCAACGGAATCGGATAGGCATTCTTAAACGGGAAACGAATGAGACCTCTATAATCAATAGAAGGTCTCAGTTCACCACTCTTCTTCTTCACAAAGAAGACACCAACACCAGCAGGAGACAAGGATTTGCGGATGAAACCTTGAGAAAGTGCATCTGCAACATACTCCTCCATGGCCTTATCCTCCAAGACCAAAAAAGGGTAAACCCGGCCACAAGGGGGTATGGCACCAGGTTGAATGTCAATTGTGTAATCATACGACCGGTGTGGAGGCAAACTACCAGCTTGACTTTTGTCAAAGACATCGCTAAAACCACGGTACTCTACCGGTAGGGAGAAGAGCGAAGAGATGCACAGGACCTTGACTACCTTCTGGAAGCATGTCTTACTGCATTGTGGAACCTGGTTGAGAAACCCTCTGCATTGGACTGGATCGCCCCCAAATCACTGGGGAAGCAGAGTGGAACAAGACAGAGCTCTTATAGAGGTAATACCTGAGGTAGGTGCTTGCACAGAGACTGGAGCAGCAGCAGGGATGGCCTGCAACACAGGTTGTACCAGAGCAGCCACAGTAGGAGATTCCAGGTGAGCCGTGTGACTCAGGAGCATTTGTAACACTATGGCAAAGTGATCCATGATGTGATCCTGCTCATCCAATCTGGAAAAATTATTACCAACAAGTAGATTGACTGCATCTTCTGAATTCATGGCCTTCGCCTACTGTCAGAAACCATGAATCAGACTGAGACAGAAGTACAGTTAAATCTCACTTGTTTAATAATAATAAAAAAAAAGGTAAACAGAGTAAACTTAGTCCAAACATAGCCAGAGTTCAGGAACCGGAACAGATAATAAGACAAGCCAAAACGTCAGGGAGCCAGAGATGAGCGTAGTAGAACAGCAAGCAGGATTTGGAGCCAGAAGGAATGTCAGCCAAGCAAGTCTTTAACAGGAACACAGGAGAGCGTCTCTAGAGATGTGACCAAGACGAAGGCAGAGATCATCTGGACTGGACGGCTTAAGTAGGCAGAACTGACGAGCAGGATCATCAACAGGTGAGTCACTGTGGAGAGATAGGAGCTGGCAATTAGCCGACAGCTGAGCGGCCAGCTTTGAGAAGGAAGGGCTGAACCCAGCCCTGACAACAATAGTAGATTGGAAAAACGTTGCCTGGTCTGATGAGTCTCGATTTCAGCTGCAACATTCAGATGGTCAGGTCAAAATTTGGCATAAACAACATGAAAGCATGGATCCATCCTGCCTTGTATCACCAGTTCAGGCTGGTGGTGGGGGTGTAATGGTGGGGGGGATATTTTCTTGGCACACTTTGGGCCCCTTAGTATCAATTGAGCATTGTTTAAACACCACGGCCTACCTGAGTATTGTTGCTGACCATGTCCACCCCTTTATGACTACAGTGTCCCCATCTTCTGATGGCTCCTTCCAGCAGGATAAGGCACCATGTCACAAAGCTCCAATCTCACCACTGGACAATGAGGTCCCTGTACTCCAATGGCTTCGACAGTCACCAGATTCAATAGAGCACCTTTGGGATGTGGAACAAGAGATTCGCATCATGGATGTGCAGCCGACAAATCTGCAACTGTGTGATGTTATCATGTCAATATGGACCAAAAACTCTGAGGAATGTTTCCAACACCTTGTTGAATCTATGCCACTAAGAATTAGGGCAGTTCTGCCTTTGGAGGAAGAGCAAGGTTGCTGCTATTGCCCTTATTAGACCTCATGCACACTGGACATTTTTGCAGCTACATCTACGGGCGTCAGGTGTTTTTTTTTCCTGCCTCTAAACTCCACTGCATGTAAGCCTATGTGTCCATGCACACATAACCTTTTAACAACGTTTAGTGACAGGGTCTTTTAGAGGCAGGAATAAAAGGCCACTGCATTGCGTCCAGGAGCAGCAGAGTTTTAGAAAGTCAACCGCTTGGCGTCACTAAACGCTAGGCGCGTTTAGTGCTTTAGCGTTAATTTATTTCAATGGCCAGAATAAATTACTATTCTGGCCAATTAAATGAATTAACGCCCAGGCTCTTGACACCTGTAAATGAGCCTAAAAGCTTTTAGCAGCTTTAGACACTTTTACAAACATCAGGCTTTTTTTTCTGCCATAACGCTGCTGCCAGGAGGAAAGGCTTCTAGGTGAGTTTGCATGAGGCCTTACATTGTAATGGCATAATGATTTTAAAGTTTTTTGAGTAAAGAAATTTGCATCATTTTTGGATACCACTTCCTCTACCTTTGATGTATAATTGTGGTGGAATAGCTGATGCCTGCCTTTGATGTGGAAATCCATTACACAAGAGAGGACAAGTAACAAGTGTAACTCACCCCATATACAACATATACACTATATATACTGTATATATACTGTACATTATATATATATATATATATATATATATATATATATATATATATATATATAAAGAGAGAGAGAGAGAGAAAGAGAGAGAGAGTCAGATAGAGAGAGAGAGAGAGAGAGAGAGAGAGAGAGAGAGAGAGAGAGACAAGTTGGGGGTTTTGTAGCCCACTGGTAGCGCCAAACGATGAGTTTGCTTCACTCCAGAGGTGACTTTACAAAGCTTTTTCTGCCCACTTTTATTGAAAAAAAAAAGCAAAGGTTCAGATGAATATCTTCCCATGCAGGGGGTTTTCACCATCAATGCAACCAAACATAGAATTCAGCCTCCCAGCTCTTTATCAGCCCTGTGGCTCAGGCTTCGTGCCTCGGTCATCCTGACCATCAAACACACTTACCAGTGCTCGTGCACACACGTTGTACCTCAGCTCTGTGTTATACCTGCAGCTTCTCAGCTTCTCCGATTCTCTCTCTTAGAGCCCTTTCACACTACGGCGGGGGGGGGGGGGGGCGGCGTCGGCGGTAAAATGCCGCTATTATTAGCGGCGTTTTACCGTCGGTATGCGGCCGCTAGCGGGGCGGTTTAACCCCCCCGCTTGCAGCCGAGAAAGGGTTAAATACCACCGCAAAGCGCCTCTGCAGATATAGCTATATAGCGGTATAGCTATTGATTTCAATGGGCAGGAGCGGTAAAGGAGCGGTATACACTCCGCTCCTTCACCGCTCCGAAGATGCTGCTGGCAGGACTTTTTTTACCGTCCTGCCAGCGCATCGCTCCAGTGTGAAAGCCCTCGGGGCTTTCACACTGGAATCAAAGCAGCGGCACTTTCGGGTCAGTTTGCAGGCGCTATTATTAGCGCAATAGCGTCTGCAAACCGCCCCAGTGTGAAAGGGCTCTTAGGCTCGGACCTTGGTCTGTCCTGACCTGGACAGTACGGTGCAGGCATGCACCGCTCACTGCTCACTTCACACACTGACCCCCTCGCATTGGTGTGCGCAGCCTAATGCATTAGGGTGTGCACCCCTAAGCTCAAACACACATGCGTGTGTATGTATCTATATATATATGACCCCGGCACATTGATCTCCCTGCTGGCACAGTGAAAGAGAAAAGGATAAACACTTCTCTTATGGCAGAGCAGGTAAGAGGGAGATCTTTCCCATGTTCCAGTTTCTACACAGAACGATAACACTAATGCGCATGGGGGGATTAGGGTGTGCCAGGGCCTGTCAAACTTTCCTTTAGATTTACCAAAACCATATAATATGAGGTCGCACCTAAACACTTTCAATTTTGTATGCAATCAGGGAGGCTCTTCCACTACATAGTTGAAGGTAAATCTAAAAGAAATTGAACAAGAAAATTGTATAATGGATGGCGGTGCTAGAACTAGCACTGAATGTACACTATATTACCAAAAGTATTGAGTTGGCCCACCCTTTGCAGCTATAACAGCTTCAACTCTTCTGGGAAGGCCGTCCACAAGGTTTAGGAGTGTCTCTATGGGAATGTTTGACCATTCTTCCAGAAGAGCATTTGTGGGGTTAGGCACTGATGTTGGAGAGAAGGCCTGGCTCACAGTCTGCACTCTAATTCGTCCCAAATGTGTTCGGGTTGAGGTCAGGCCAGTCAAGTTCCTCCACCCCACACCCGCTCATTCATGTCTCTATGGACCTTGCTTTGTGTTCTGGTGCGCAGCCATGTTCGAACAATACCATTAGCAGTAATACCATAAGCAATGAAAGAGGAAGTTCCTATCTTCAAACCATAGAACCACTGGGCTAAGAACCTGAATGCCACCGAATGTCTGAATATAATAATACACATCTAACCTGGAATCTCAGATAGGCTTTTGTTGTCTGTGGTATTTTAAAAGGTAATCTGGCGAGAAATGAAAGGATGGAGTATACAATGAAATGTCTCTATAATTTAGTCTTTATATCCCAAAGCTTCCTGTCTGCTAGATCTTTGTACATAAACCAATAAAGGTCACTACTAAGGCTCCCCGCAATGTCATATTGAAGACTCAGTCCCTGTGCAGCGTCTTCGTGTTCAATAATCTTCAATAAAAGAATTGTCATCATATGCTCCCATAGTGGGATTTCTGTTCATCCCCCTTTCTGTGTTCCTTATAGTATGTTAAATGTTCCCATGGATACATTGTGCTCTTGTTTCGATACAGAAAATGACAATCCTCCTCCCTGCCTGATTAAAGTCCACGGAACAAAGAACAGCTCCCAAAGCTCTGGAGGGTCCAGTGGAAAGGATTTGCCACCCGCCCGATCCTCAGTTTTAATTAATCTTAGCTTAATGTTTATCCAGAGGATATATTCATAATATTCCAGTATTATCAGATTACAGAGAAATATGATGCTGCTGGAAGGAGATTAGGATCGTGATGCCGAGAGAGGTAGTTTGAGCGACATCTGTCAATCAAATGTGCTACGTACTCTTTTCAAGAGCATGAAGCGTGCAGAAGACTAAAGCGTATCTAAACCCAAGAAAATAACTGTAACATATTGCAGCTTACAGCCCTTAGATGTGGCGCATAGATCTGCTTTTCACAAACAAAAAATGTCCTGCTCCTCTAATGTTCTTAGGACATTTTCTCTTCTAATTGAATATCCTTAGGGCATTTTCTCTTTTGATCCAACGGGCATAGAGCCAGTTTACAATTGAGACCCCTGTGACCTCTGTAGCTATGCCCTGGTTCTTGGGGGACTCTTAACGACTCTTACGACTATATATGGACTCTCAAATTTCCTTAAAGAGTATTTTCTCTTCTAATAGTATTTTCTTTTTTTTTTTTCATAACTAGCCTTAGCAGTAAGGTACACATGAAACAGCAATGCACATCACAAACAAACAAAGTATTTCCCTTTACACTTACCAGCTAGCCTGAAAAAAAAAAAGAAAAACCCCACCAAACTGACCCTGTCTAACAATTCACATTCAAATAAGTAGCACACACTTGCAAATTTATGTGAACTCCACAGTGTCTTGACAAGGCTCTTCTGTATACTGTGGTATAATGTTTTTTTGAACCAATGTCTTTAGGGTATGTTCTCTTCTGGTCTAATGTTCCTAGCAGAGGCGTAACTGGAACCTTCAGGGCCCTGGTGCAAGAAACCATGAAGGGCCCTCCTGACCCCCCCTTTCCTCTAAACCTGGGGCCCTTCCCTCTGAGCCCATTGATGGAACTCCAGGGCCCAGTCACAAGTGCGACCTTTGCAACCCTGGAAGTTCCGCCACTGGTGTCAGTAGTTTTTTTTTTTTTTTTGTTATTGTTAGAAACCATGAAATCAGGCAGAGACAGAAGTACAGTTACATCACACTTGTTTAATAATAAAAGTAAAAAAGAACAAACATAGTCAAAACATACCCAAAGTTCAGTAATCAGAACGGATAGTCAGCCAAGCCAGAAGTCAGGGATCATTGTAGTGGAACAGGATCTGGAGCCAGAAGGGATGTCAGCAAAGCAAGTCTTGAACAGGACCGCGGGAGTTTCTGTGATGTGACCAAGGCGAAGGCAGAGCTCCTCTGGACTGGGCGGCTTAAGTAGGCAGGACTGACGAGCAGGATATCATCAACAGCTGAGTAACTGTGGAGAGAGATAGGAGCTGGCAATTAGCCGACAGCTGAGCGGCCAGCTCAGAGAAGGAAGGGCTGAGCCCAGCCCTGACAGCTTTTTTATTTATTTTGTATCATTTTCTTTTTTTTTACAATTTTATTTTGTATTTTTTTTTTGTACAATTTTTTAGGACCCCTGTTGGGGGGCTTTGGTGAAATATAAGGGGTCTAAAAAGACCTCTGATGTTTCACCTTTGAAACACAGTCCTCAACCTCCTTCTCTGCAGCCCCAGCAGCACAGAATGAATTGTCAGGAATAGCTCTGTACAGAGTTTTACGTTGATTCTCAAACTGAAGCATAGCAAGTTTGGTTTACTATGTTTCAATTGTGAATGGACAGAGTCGGTGATTGGTACCGATCACTAACTCTGTCCATTGAAAAGAGGAAGGGGCTGGTAAATTACATATTTACTGGCCACGTTTCCCGCTCTCCATTCTGACACATACCCCCAGCAGCTGGTGGGAGAGAGGAGGAGGAAAGGTGGCAGAGCTGCAGGGGGGGCAAAGGGAGGCCCAACAGAAGCACACAGGGGCCTAGGGCAAGTAGAAAGAAGAGGAAGATGCATAGGAGAGGAGGCGGGCCACATATAGGGAAACCAATCCCCTCAATTTTCCTATTGCAGCGAGGGATAGGAGGAGAAGCAAGTTTTTTTTAGCAGCTGCAGGAGGAAAATAGAGGGGATTGATTCCTCTATATGCCTCTGCCCCCCCCCCCAATCCAGGTGTACAGGGGAGCCCCTAGAGCATAGGGCCAGGTCATATTTGAGACGCCTGCAACCTCTGTAGTTATGCCCTGGTTGTTAGGGTATTTTCTCTTAGAACCAAATTTCCTTAAGAGTATTTTCTCTTCTGATCAAATATTCTTATGGTATTTTCTATTTTTATAACTAGCCTTAGCAGTAAGTTACAAATGAAACAGCAATGCACATCACAAACAAACCAAAAAATTCCCAGTATACCTATCAGCTAGCCTGAAAAAAAAAACAAAAAAAAAAACCCCACCAAACTGACCCTGTCTAACAATTCATGTTAAAATTAGAGGGTTTAGTTGCACACACTTGCTAATCTATGTGAACACTACAGTGCCTTGTCAAGGCTCTTCTGTATACTGTGGCCCTAACTGGAGATCCCTCCCCCGTCACCTTTTTTTCTCTTGGTGTCAGGAAAACTTGTCAGAAGTGACTCATGCAGATAGCAGAGGAACAAAGCAGCAGACAGAAATGACACTTATGCCGCGTACACACGAGCGGAACTTTTATGTGACCGTGTGTATGCAAGCCAAGCTTGAGCGGAATTCCGTCAGAAAAACCATCCAAGATTTTTCAGACGGAATTCCGCTCAAGCTTGGCTTGCATACACATGGTCACATAAAAGTTCGCTGAACTTTCGACCAGCAAGGACACGGTACAACACTACGACGAGCCGAGAAAATGAAGTTCAATGCTTCTGAGCATGCGTCGAATTGTTTCCGAGCATGCATAGGAATTTTGCGCGATCGGAATTTCAGATCTGAACTTTTTCCGACCGAAAAATTGAGAACCTGCTCTCAATCTTTTGCTGGCTGGAATTCCGCCAGCAAAAGTCCGATGGAGCGTACATACGGTCGCATTTTCGGACCAAATGCTCTCATCGGACTTTTGCTGTGTATGGGGCATAAGTGCTCTGACTTGAGACAAGTACATGTTATAGAGGGATATGCTTTGTTTATATTTGGTTTACAACCTCTTTAAAATCATTACATGAAGTTATTTATTTACAAGAAAAATGGCACCCAAACCTAA